>CAEFZP010000230.1:0-37121 GCA_903064625.1 Mallotus villosus | reverse complement strand
TTTTATTGTGCCTGAGGAGCAGTTCCGGGAGTCGAGGAATAAGAAGAGAAGGCTTAGGTAAATAAATCGTTAATAAAACGCGCTGACTGTCACATGTACCTTTTTTGGAGTAGTACTCCTAAGACCTTTCAGTGGTCTTCATTAACTTTACTTTAGTCTGTTGTGGTTGTGGACCCATTACGCCGTCTGTTAAATGGCATATTTATATTTAATGTCATTGTCAAGTATTAATATTGTATTGTTAGAAAATAACAAGATAATTATTTATTTATTGTAAATGTTCAAGAGAAGAATTGTGTGGAACGAATGTTGCCACATGGAAAATATAACATCATTTTGTTAAAACGTTTTTTTTTGTTTTTGTCCCCTTCTCCAGTCGACGAGATGATATTTCCCAGCTACCAGAGGTTGCTGAGAAGATTGAGGAGGTGGTCCTTGCAGCACAGGAGCTGTCAGATGTGTCACAGGCAATCCGGGAACTAACCAACTTTGCATCAGCAAACAGGAGGCAGACTCTCTCCTTCACTCAGGACCAAATTGCTGCCCTCAAGGATGCATTTGCATGCTTGGTTTGCAAGGGTTCGTAACTTTCATCACAGATATCACAAGGCATTAAATAATCAAGAAAGAAGGCATAACTAAACACTTAACCAAACACTGGACTCATTTGTAATGATTGTATCTTGCAGGTCCCATGATTGAGCCATTTGTCACCATTTGCTGCAAAAGTCTTGTTGCATGCCAAGACTGCATTGAGCAGTGGCTGCTGACTTCCAATCAGTGCCTCAAATGCAGAGCTGACAACTGCAGAGAGAACTCATTCAGACTCACTGTACTTGGTGGGGCACTATCTTCTCTGGGTGATGTTATTAAAGATTAAAGGTAAATCATTTTTTATAGCTGGTTCAGTTTTTAACCGTATGCTAACAGTTCATGTACATTTGTAACGTACTGATAACGTTTACCGTCATGTGAGTTAAGCACTGACTGCACTTTTTGTCAATGTTGAAATACATTTTTTTTGTACAGCTGGTTCTGTGTACCTTATGCAAATATTTCACATGTAAAATTGTTATGATTGTTGGATCGGTTACCGTCATGTGATTTTAAAGCACTGACTGCACTTTTTGTCAATGTTGAAATACATTTTTTTGTACAGCTGGTTCTGTGTACCTTATGCAAACAGTTCATGTACATTTGTAATAACTGATTGTTCTGATGGATGTTTACTGTCATGCGAGTTAAAGCACTGACTTGAAGCACTTTTTTCATAATGTCATATGAGAGTTAAGAATAAGGAATAACACACAATACAAATGCCATTTACAATTTGAAAATGTTATTTAATAAAAACAGCAGTTAACACTGACATCTTGGTCTCTCTATTAACTAGCAAACTAGCTTTCTGTTATCTCCTTGTCACATCAATCAGGTATAGGAGTGCCTCTATGAATGGTGTGAAGTTGTAGTTGACAGCCTGGTCAAAAAAAGGTGTGGTATCTGGGTACTGGTCAGCGAAAGTCTGTTCTGCCTGGATCCGGTCTTCCTCACACTCAAAGGGGTCTCTTCCAAAGGTTGATGTCCTGGTCAGGCAGGATCCCAAGTCCTGTTGGTACATATCAGCAACTACAGAGGCATTTGGCAGTAGCTCCTCTGGGACCTTTGCAGGACACCCACCAGCAGCCAGTTCATTTGATATCCCTGTAGCTGGTACACAACGTAAACACCTGTCATTTCTTGACAGAGCGAAACACAACTTTTTATTTTAATAATGGTCTCTTACTTAATTGACTTGATTTCAGTGTCCCTGTGCACGTTTCTGGTGTGTTAAGCTAGAGCTGACATTTGCCCATAAAGCTGCAGGAGCAATTAAGTTTTCTCGCCATCTGTTGTAAATCCAATCAAAACAAAAGTCCTGCTTGCTGAAGCTGTCTGCGCCAATGAGGGTTCCATTCGAACATACCCATAGTCTTGTGTAATCTTAGGAAAAAAGGGAGTTGAGATGGCCTGGCCAATAGGTTGTGTCACCTACTACTACCTTGGTTTGAGGTTTTTTTACGGGGTTAAATACCTGGGATCCTGTGTGCATTCCACGCTTTCACAGTTCTATCGATTCCAATTGTGGCAACCTGGCAAGTGAGGTTGGACACACAGAATCGTGTTGTGCTATCCTCCATGTTGATCATCTCCTGATTAAGAAAATGTACCAGGGCCTCTTTCAGGGGATAGTTGACCCTGTTGTTGATCTCTGAACATATCCGTTCCACCTTGAGGTTCTGGGGATAATAAAATGGCTTTAGATTAGACGGTATAATTCTAAACTATAAAAAGGTTATTGTATATTTCACATGATGAATATACCCTATCCTATATTCCTACATGACCCAGTGAGCTTGAGATTAAATGTATTTGTTCAACCAAATTAATCACAATTACAATACAAAATAGATTATAAAAACATATTAGCCCCTTTTTAATTACTGTACATGTTGACAGTTTAATAATACTATGTTTAACACATCAATCAAAAGTTGTAAAATAATTTAATGAATATGTAATATTAAGATAGGAGGCAGTAGATACAAATTGGCAATTGTGCACATTTGGAACAATGTTGTCATTAATATCCTAACCCTTTTGGAAGTGGTCTGCATGTAGGGTTGCCTGTTGAGGTTGTGCCTGTGCCGAGAGAGCAACTCCTGCATGTACAGGCACATGTAAAATTCCTTCCCATGGTCAACCCTCACTGTATCCCATATGCCATGGGTGAGAACTGCCTGTCTGAAAGGGAATTAGTTTAACATTTGAAAACAGTGATGGTGGAATTTAAACTCATTATTTTAATTAAATTGTGTGCCACATGTTATGAAATGTTCATGGAATAAGTACATAGGCCTACCTGTAAACTTCCTGATAAATTGTCAAGTTATTTCACTGGCATGGTTGTATGGGCAATTATTTTACTGCTGAAGCCATCCACTGCCAGAACATGTGTCACCCCAAACATGACCAGCTTTTCGTTTTGGTCAAAGTGTATTTTATGACCCATGTATTCAGCATGATAGGGGATTGGGTTTAGATTGCGTGCACCCTAAATGGATAAGAAAAGCCATGTTAATGCTCATTCATAAATGAGGACTGAGGACAGAAGTATGGGTACATTCTTTTCAGAGCACAGAGGCTGTGAACGACCATCTGAGTGATAACTCAGATAACTTGTGGTGTGACACACCTAAGACTTTTGAAACCCAGTTCAGTCTTACAAGTCAAATTAAGGTTTTTCCTACAGTCATGGCAACATATAATACTGCCATAGAATCACAGGAAATAAAAAGGTTATCAAGGTAGACATATGAAGCCCACTGTAGTTCAATACTGTAGCAAACTGCCTATACATCACTATAGCCTACTGGAGGAAAGTAAAATCACATTGTAGGCTAGTTTCAAAATATTACTACAGTTGTACTGCAGTATCCTACTACAAAAGTGTTTTGTCAAACTACACATGTAGCCTATTGCAATGCATAGAACTACTGAATTATAACTGCTGGTATAGTGAGAAATGTCAACAGTACATTCAAGAGATAAAATGTTTGATGTGCTGCATCAAAGACAGTGTTTCTGGCGACTTTAAAAACTAAATAAGTCCTTTACTAACATTTAGGGTTAAAGTAGCGCCTCCATAATAACGTTCATAAATCATACATCAATGATAGCCACGGCAAAAATGTCACAAATCAATCATCTAGTGGAGCTCATGTCTCATTAAGTGAAGCCGAGCTCCCCCTTGATCCCCGTTCGCACCCTGCATAACGTCATCCTAATCCTGATTGCAGTTATTTTTGTTAGAATGCCAACATGATAGGCTACACCTGTATTTTTATGTTGCACTTCATACTTATTCTTCCAAGGCTTATTTTTTCATGTTTTTTTTTGTTTGCCATTGTCAACACACACGTAGCCATTGTCAGGCATAATACCAACCTGCATTCGCATATCATGATATGGACGATCAACCTCTCTTAGAAATCTCCCCACTCGGGATTCCCCTGCATACACTCCTTGTGAGGACAGGTAACCAGTCATCAACTTGCGACCAAAAGTTGGTCCCACCTGTTGAAGTTGCATTGCATATTAAAAATGTACATTAACGATTAATTTATAAAGCCTTACATTCTAACATCAATTAGCCTATGTAGGCTATCAATAATAGGCGTAGGCCTACCTGGGTAATCGATCGGGCCACTGCCAATTCCAGGTGAGTGTCCGATACCAGTCCTCTTCTTCTGAGGTTGTGGGTATGGCAAAATCGGCGAACACTCATGCTAGAGCAGTTCTGCACACCCATCTCGGCCAGATGTGCAGATATGTCTGCATATGTCATACCGTTTCGGAACAGATCAATAATATAATCAGCGAACGGCTCCAGTGATGCCATAGCCGACTCTATTTGCCACGGTTGTCAATAAATCTAAGTTTTTGCCGCATCGACTCCTTCCGGAGCACGGGGGGAGGCGGGGGCTATTTTTTGAATTTGATAAAAATGCCAATTTTTTTATATTCTGTTTGTCTCGTTTCCCATTTCCTTATGTTAAGTGAGATATGGAAAATAAAAATTAGAAATGAGAATCAATTCATATTTTACAGGCATATTTTGAATAAAACATTCCGATTTTGTATTTTTTTTAAATGAAACCAATAATTAAAAAATGAAATCAAACAGTTTTTTTCGTTTTTCGTGTTTTGATTTCCAAACGGATATGGATTGAACGGAAGGTACACGGATTGTAGTCAGACAGTTTCACCTATTGAAATACTTTTGATTTAAGGGAGTGCCGAACATGTTCTGTCGCCGTTTGACTTCCTTCCGTAAACAGCTGTGGATGTTTTTGGTTGCTACACAGTGTCTCGCGTAGGCTACAGCGTTGCAGTACTGGTTTGAAATCACAGGTAATGATTATTTCACCAACAAATCGTTTACTTGTAATCTAATGTCATAATAAATCGTACAACGAAAATGTATTTGTGAGTAATGTTTATTTTAACGATTGAAAACAGATGCATCATAGACTGCTGTAGTATGTGTTGCCCGGGCAACATAGGCTAAATGTCATGATGCTAATGCTTCAGTGAAATAGTAGACCACCGTTTCCGAAAGTAGATGTAGTTCCTCAATAATATCAGCTTATATTGTACATTACACTTCACAATTGTGTTTCATATCACAAAGTAAAATGAGTAAATAGTTATTACCCTGGCCTCTTTGCTTGTGGCGTTTCTGCAGCTGCCTTGCAGTAGCGTTTAAGCTATAGTTAGCCTAGCTATCTCCCAGAAGTTAACAAGCTGCTAAATTAATGTTCTGCTAGAGGTAGTCACGCGTGTTTCGTGACGTTAGTAGCGTCGGTGACTGTGGCTAGCAAGTTAGCCAGGTAAATAACAAGACAAGCAACTCAATGGCTACCAACTTTTGACATGACGTTTTCTAAGTAATCCAAATATTGACGGATGCTAGGGGGGCGGCACGATACCATCCTTGCTGTGCAACAGTCTTCTATGCACGTCGTATCTAATGCGCTGTTGCTAACATGTGCCGACGCTGTGACGTAGCTAGAAAAAAGTACCCTTTGGCGACAAAAGAGACTTTTTGCCACAAAAACGTTGTATGGTCCTAAACTGTGCAATGGAACCTAAATAAAAGTAATACCAACGCAATCGAGACCAAGACAACTTTTGACACCGACGTTGTCTATGTAGTCCAATTATTGACCGAGCCTTAAGAATAGCCAAAATAAGAATAAATATATATGTGAGATAACAAAGGATGCGCCACGACTTCGTGGCACACCCAATGAGCCCGCAGCTCATTTATATTACAGTATTTATTCTGACACCTTCAGTTTCGCCAATGCTCAAATCTGGATCAAACTGTTTAATTTAATAAGAAATGTGTTGGAGAAAGGGTTTCAGTCCGCCTCTTCACTCACGGAAAGTCTACGATTAATTGTGTTCTGGTGGTTTTATCAATCTGCAGATTGGAGACACAGTTTAACATAGCCCAATACATAAAATTACACATTTCAGTGCACTGGTTGGGGCAAGTTCTAGTGGGAAAACAATAAAATTCTCAACCATGCAGTTCGTCAGCGATAAAATAAGCAAACAGTGCTTGATCGGCCATGACTTACGTCAACGCAGCAAACCACGAGAGGTCTGACTTTAAGGAGGAGTTTTGAACCCTCCCCAACTGCAAGAGGCAGCTTTCGCCGGTCGTTTTATTTATTTATTTATTATTCTTTCGGACAATTCCACACAATACACAATTTTATACATCATACTTTGTGTTGTCCGAAGGGAGACGGAAGAAGCCAAAGGCTTATCAGGTCCCGCCCCCATTTTCATCAAATTCGGATTCAGATACACAGATTACTGTTACAGAAAATAAAAATAAAACAAACACATTTTTTTATTTTTATATATATAGCTATATATATATATATACATATATACACATACACACACACATATATATATATATACACATACATATATACCATTTTTTTTTATTAAGAATCTGCAGTCCAATACACAGTCAATTTTAATCTAATTACTTCAGCTTTTAAGATCAGTTCAGCACAGTTCAGTTTTTCTGTGACAAAGCCAAGTGTATAAAGTGTGAAGTGGCCTTGTATTTGGCCTGTTCCATTACTAAACTGGTAGTCTAAACACTTCTGCAAAAGTATTCCAAAACAAGTCTGTCTGCTGGCCTGTATTATTTGTTACAATATTGTAATGAAAGTGACATTGACATTGTGCTCAGGTTATTAGTCTGTAATTTTCAATAATTTTTTAAACATAATTTGCTTTGAAATTGCGCAAACTGCAACTCCCTGTGACAACTTCATCAAGTCCATTCCATAGCTTAATACCATTTACAGAAATCGAAAAGGATTTAAGTGTGGTCCGTATATTTTTCTCAGTGAATTTACCTTTTCTTCTTAAATAATGCGAAACTTCTCTGTCTTCAAACATTGCTTGTAAACTGTTGGGAAGGCTTTTTTTTGAAGCCTTGTAAATAATTTGTACTGTGTGGTAATTTACCACATCACGTAATTTGAGAATTCTGCCTTCAATAAAAAAGTTATTAGTGTGTGCCCTGTAATTGGCTTGGTAAATAATTCGTATTGCTTTCTTTTGAAGAATCTCCAACGGGTGCAATGTACCTTAGTAAGTGTTTCCCCATATTTCAGCACAGTAATGCAGATGTGGGGAAACTAAACTCCAGTATAATACAAGCAAGGCCTTTTGATTGAAACAATGTTGTGCTTTCCAAAGTATAGAAATACTCCTGGCTATTTTGCCCCTGAGATGGCTAACTTGTGGTTTCCAGCTTAATTTATCGTCAATTATTACCCCTAGGACTTTGTGTTGCTTGAACCTTTGAATTTCAATCCCATTTACCTTGATTTTTACAGCGACATCTGATGCTCTCCTGCCAAACATCATGAATTTCGTTTTTTCTAAATTTAGTGATAACTTATTTCGGTTTAACCACCCATGTAACTTAGTCAATTCAATGTTTACGATCTCAACCATATTATTCAGATCTTTCCCCGAATAGAAGATGTTTGTGTCGTCCGCAAATAAAATTAACCTTAAGACTTTCGACACTTTATATATGTCATTTATATAAAGCAGGAATAATTTCGGCCCCAAGATTGACCCCTGAGGGACCCCACAAACAATATCTAAGCATGTCGATGTGAACTCCCATAATTTCACAAATTGTTTCCTGTCATGTAAATAACTTCTGACCCAGTCATGTGCCAAACCTCGAATGCCATAATTCTCCAGTTTATTAAAGGGGTCACTGACTGCAAAACCGTTTTTACCTTGTCATAGTTGAATAACGACAGTTCGGTGGGTAAAATGAACATACAGTGAACCTCAAAGTCCATTGACACTTATTTACCCATGCAAATCTCAAAAAGAAAAAATCTAGCTGTAGAACGGTAGCTTTTGGAAAAATCCACCCTACTGACGTCGGGAGGGTATCGCGCATTCAATTGGCTCTGGTCTGTGTCTTTGTCACGCCCCAAAATGTACATGCAGACCAGCCCACTCACTGGTGTTCTTGCCCAGTCCGAGGTAGCGACGCTACGTTTCTAAACACATCAACATACCTTACTTAGCAAATGACTAGCTAGACTAGCTGTAGTCGGCATTAGAAGCCAAGCTTCCAAAAAAATAGCCCGAAAACGAAAGCAGTCTAGCCTTTTGCTGACGCCTGTCTAGATTATCTATTCGAAATAACTGGACAAAGGCTGTGCTAGATACAGGATACGTTGGCATTGCTAATAACTGTTACTGACAAAATCATACTACAGTTTGCGGTTCTGATGAACATAACTAAGGTCGGAACGCACCTCTTTTTCAGCAACAGCTTCATAGCAAATCCTGCTTTACATATTCCCAGGTTTTTAAAACCGTCCTTGGTGAAATGGTTCGCGCAACTGCACAGAGATCTTCAATGCTACGGTATAAACAAACATCAGCCATAACCGTCTAGTCAATGTTAACTAGACTCAAGCTCATCTGTTTTTCATCGGTGATTTGCAAGGAATGTAAGAACAGCTAGATAGCGAAAACACCTATAGGCCTACTGTAGGCATGTAAACCAGTTTAGCTTGCTAACGCAAGAGCATGAATGTGTTATGATTTAGCCTAGTTTATTGGCAATTGGATTTACGTTATTTCATGTTCCTGACTATGTTTCATTCAAATAAATAACCTGTGTTGTTATGTAATCTACAATTCAGATGCATGTTTGTCCAGATCTATTTTTCAGTAAGATAGCTAGAGCTAACTGAAGCTGTGTTGAATCACGATAGTTTGTATGCTAAGCTGTAGTGCTAACGTTACCCACCTAAGGCGATTCTGTTTGCTTCGACAACAGACGTGGAAACTACCGTAATCATTTCAAATTATATCTAGTCAATCTGTTGAAAACAGTGTTGTGTAGACACAATAGATTTATTTGTACGTTTTTATTTCAAGTCGCCACCTTCTTGTTTCAGTGAGTGCTGTTGGCCGTCTTTGCTCCGCAGCTTCGCTCGTTGTAAACCAACCAATCAGCGCACAGCTCATCTAAATAACAATGATATAAGGGGAAAAGCTAGCGTTTTTTCCCGGGAAAAAAATGCTGGATGTAAAAGAGGGCATAGAACAGCACCCGGGCCATTTTCAGCCAAAACAATGTTACATACCCTATTCGGAGACCTTAAGGAACAGTGTAAAATACTCAAAAAACCCAGTCAATCACCCCTTTAAGAAGGATGTCATGATTAATAGTGTCGAATGCTTTTTTGAGGTCTAAGAAAATTCCTATAGAGTACAATTTGTGATCAATAGCATTACTAATAACTTCTACCGTTTCAGCCAAGGCCAGTGCAGTGGAATGATTCTTTCTAAAGCCGAATTGACTGTCATACAGAAGTTGATGTTTAGTAATGAATTCATCAAGTCTATTGCTGAATAACTTTTCCAGAATTTTAGAAAATTGTGTTAAAAGTGAGACTGGTCTATAATTAGTAAATGAATGTTCATCACCATTCTTATGTAATGGTATAACCTTAGCTACTTTCATGTTAGAAGGAAAAATTCCTGTTTGAAAAGATAGGTTAAAGAGGTGTGTTAGGGGTTTAATAATACTTTCTTGCACTGATTTGATTACTTTCATGTGAAACCCAAGCGCGTCTCTAGAGGTCTTTGTTTTCATTCCGAGCAATATCTCCCTTATCTCGTTGGCCTCGACTGGCTTCAAAAAGTGTTGAAGAGACGCTTCATTTTCGCTAGACTCCCCAAACTCTTCCCACAGATCCCTTTTGCTAAATTAGGTCCAATATTAACAAAAAATTCATTTAGTTTATTTACCGCAGTGTTCATGCATTCAAACTTAACGTTATTTTCATGGAAATACTGAGGATAATTATGTATTTTGCTGTCATTTTTTAACACTGTATTTACTATGTCCCACAAATGTTTGGGTTGATTTGCATTTGTTTCTAACAACTTACCATAATATTTCTTTTTACAGTCTCTGAGAATGCTATTTAGCTTGTTACGATAGATTTTATATTTTAACTCCGCCTTTGGTGTCCTTGCTTTTATGAATCTTTTGTACAATGTATTTTTCTTTTTGCAAGCATTTATCAAGGATTTAGTTAGCCACTGTTTATCATGTCTTTGCTTTAAGGCCCTTTTTTTTGGTGGACAATTTTTTTCATACAGCCTTTGAAATATCTGCAGGAATAAATCAAAACTTGCATTAACATCCTTCCCCTTGTATACAGAGTCCCAATTTTGCGTCAATAAGTCATTTTTCAGTGCTTCTATCCTCTCATCAGTTTCCAACCTTACAAATATATCTTTGTTTGTTCTCTGCTGCAACTTTTGTTTCCAATCGTATATAGCAAATACAGGTAAATGGTCGCTTATGTCATTAATCAGGAGTCCACTTTCTATTTCATCCCCCATAACATTCGTAAATATGTTGTCTATTAACGTGGCACTATTTACTGTAATCCTGCTTGGCCTTGTAATTAAGGGCTGAATACCCATAACATGCAATGTATTTACAAATTCTTCAGTCAGTGAATTAGTAGTATTTAGTAAATCAATGTTTGTATCCCCACAGATTAATATCTTCTTTTGATTTGACTTAGAAAATAATTCTCCCATGTATTCTATAAAGTCTTCCATTTTTGAATCGGGTGTTCTGTACACACAGCTGATAATTAAACATTTATCCTTCATTAGAATTTCAATAGTCACACATTCCAATAGGTTATCAATTGCAGTGCACATGCTATTTACGATTTCAAACCTTATGTTTTCATCCACAAAAAGGGCCACTCCTCCCCCTCTCTTGTTCATTCTGTTGACACAAACCAGTTTATATCCCTTTAATTGGAAGTCCATGCCTTTGCCATCATTAATCCATGTTTCTGATACAGCAATGATGTTAAACGGGTTGGAGAATTTCTGTAGATATTCCTTAATCTGTGAAAAATTTGTGTAGAGACTTCTGCTATTAAAATGAATGATGGACAATTTCCCATTTGAATGAAAGCGTCTTATGAATTGATCCTCAGTATGGTAATGACAGTCTCTATTCCCGATATTGTAGAAATGATTGTCTGGCTCAATTATTTAATTTGGGTCCGAAAATGAGGGTTCCACATAATGATTAGCTAATAACTCTAGACTTTCGTGGTCATTTATCCAATCAGTTGTGTTACTCATCCTCGCTGCTTGAGTCGTTCAGGTCCTCTTCCCTCCGGAATTGAACCAGATCTTCCTTGGTTCTGATTTGCACAATTTTAGCTTCTTCAGGTGTAGCTCCATTCATTTTGATGAAGATTCTTTGTTGGACCTGTCCACATTTTTTTAACCCTCTTACTTGATAGGCCAAATAAGCATTTCTCTTGGTTAGATTTTCGCTCATTCCAATTTGTTCGCCTTTAAGCTTCCTGCCTTGACTGAGCAGATTTATCTTATGCTTTCTACTCACGAATTTCAGAATGACAGCACGCTTTTTGGCGAATTTTCCCTGGAATCCACGTTCTCCAGATCCAGACTAATGCCTTTGCTTCTCAGGAACATTTCAACCTGGTTTTCCACCGGCACATTCCCTGTATCGCCCTCTTCATCTCCACTCACGGCAGTTGCATACGACCTTGGTTTAATAACCATACCAGTCAGTATCACATCTCTGTTTTTTGCTTGTTTATCCTGTTCATCAATTTTATCTCCAAGCTCTTTCAAGAGCTGATCTTTCTTCACATTGACGGCATGAAGTTCCTTCAATTCGATCATCAGTGGCTTCAGACCAGCAGCAATTTTCTCTTTGATTTTAACATCAAAACGCCCCATCAATTCTTCCATAATTCCATCGCTCAGCCTTCCGCAGTGCTCGCTCATTCTCCCTCTCACTTTTTATTTCTCTCTTCAACTCTTAAAGAATGTACAATACATTACAGCACAATACATTACATTACATTACATTTACATGTATTCACTTAGCAGATGCTTTTATCCAAAGCGACTTCCAAGAGAGAGCTTTACAATAGTGCATAGGTCACTGATCATAACAACGAGATATCCCCAACATTGCAAGTAGTCAAACATGGATCGTACATTGTGAAAAAACCAACAATAAGTGCCAAAGGGAAGAATCATAAGAGCATGGAGTTAAACAAGTTACAATTGAACAACATGAACCTTAAAAGTGCACGAGTGTACCTGTGGAAGAGCAAACAACAGTTTAAGCAGTTACAGCTAACCAGCAAGAGCAGCAGGTCTCTAAGTAAGAGTCCTTCTGATCCTGGGAGAGACTAACATCATGTCCAGCAGATCTTAGATCTTAGAACGTAGACAACCCCAGAGCTCTGTACTTGTTGATTTCCAACTGCTGCATTAAAGCTGATATTATCGGACCTCTGCGACTCCAGACCACTCTTTCTAGAACACAGACTTGTGTCATTGAAAACTAGCATTACATAGGCCTATTGGAATAGACATAAAGAATCTCACACCCTTCACTCTGCCAACATTCCTTTCCTCAAGTCTGCCAACTGTTTTTTCATTTCTTCGGCAAAGCCTTTGTCCTCTTCCTTATCAGTGTTTTTTCCTTTATTGGGCATCTTTTAAAAGAGTTGTTCTGTAGCTCTAGCTACTTGGCTAACCACGACATATCGTATGAAACAACTTGTGTGTAATTAGTCTACAGAACGAAATATTACCAAACATAACAAAATGTCTAATAGTAATCGATGTATGAGCGTTTGGCAATCTGGCTAGCAAGCTAGGCTATCTAGAAGACAAGCAAGACGCAGCAGACTGCAGAGTCTAGCCGCCGCAAACGTTTTTTTAAGTTTTGGTCTTAGCCTACCTTTTAAAATGACCGAAAAACGAATATGCTACAAAAAACGGACTGATTTACGACGTTTCATGCAGTGTTACCAATTTAGCGACTTTTTCGCTAGATCTGGGGACTTTCCAACTGAAAATTGGAGAGGCATGTAACTTCCACTGGATTACTACTATGTTCCCTTCAATCCTACACCACCACATATCCCCACGAGCTGCCTTGCGTTCCATTTTTGTATGTCTTTGAATTCTGTAGGGAACAGTTTACGATTCACCCTTCATGTCCCTGTGCACGAAAGACCACCAAGTGGTATAAGAAGATTTTTTTTAATCTTCTTGACAATGCAGTCCTCAATGGCTTCATTGTCCATAGCCAACTGTCAGGTGAGAGAATTCAACAATTCATTTTAATTCATGATATGTATCAGACTCCTGCTTTCACATTTAGCATGAAATGAAATAAAACAATAACAACTGTATTAGAATGACACGTCACAAAGTGTTTCACAATAACCCTTTCATGCAGGGAAGACCATACTTTACCAGGAGTACAGGATGAACTTGATACGGCAGGTCCTTGAAGGGCACCACACTCGGCGTCCATCAGCTGGTGGCCGTCCTGCCAGACAATCCTCTCCGACTGACAGGCAGGCACTTCCCCTCTGAGATTCCTCAGACCGACGTTAAGGGAAACAAGACCCGGCGGCAGTGCAAAGTCTGCTAATCAAGCAAACGTCGGACAAAGCAGAGGCAGCTCACAAAATACATGTGTGCGCCTTGCAACACCCCCCTGTGTTCTGCTCTGTGTTTTGAAGAGTACCACACTCTAAAACATTATTGATTTTACTTGGCCGCTGAGTGGGATTTGAATTAAAATTAAATTGGAAGCTGTTCTTGAACCATTTGGAGTACATGCATGTAAATAGTCTCTTTTGAAAGCTGCCACTCTGAAGTTATATCCCATGTTGTCAGGACCCCTGTCAGTCCTACTGGTGTTGAGTTATATCAGCTTAAACACAAGGAAAGTGAAAGTTTATATTTCTGCCTAGTTTTTGTTTTGTAAACAGAGGCCTAAAGAGGCCTAGTGGTGGTAGGTATTAGCTGGAACACAGCATTGGACCACAGGTTGAAGCCTTACCCAATTCAAATCAAAAGACAAACATAATACCACAATATATTCATATTTTACAAGTTTTTATAAGAGTACATCCAGGCGTTTTCTAAAAGGGCCTTTTGGAGACTCCAAAATGACCCTTTGAACCAAGGCCAAATAAAAATGTATCCTTTTTCACAATTGTTATCTCTAATGAAAGGTGGTACTTAGAACTATCATATATAATAGCTAAATGTTGGGTATTAGCATTTGCAGCATTTCCTTAGCTACAAGGCTAACAAGCTCATTTCAGAGCCATTCAAAGCCATGTGTTAGATATTCGTGTGTGTGTGTGTGTGTGGGGGGGGGGCGGGTTCTTCGTTTGGCTGTGAATATATATTCGTGACCGGACAAAGACGTTAAACGTACTTGCTGTTGCGACTTGATCTTGAAAAGGTTTATTTCAATGGAAGCACAAGAATCGTAGCTTTCAATGATGTGTCATTTGTGTAGCCGTCTTAAAAATTAGCCTTTTTTTTTCTTGGCCTTTTTTTCTATTGTTGTCGTCCCTGTCCCCCCCCCACACACACACACCACACACACATTTTTTGTAAATTATTATTTCTGTGTAGACATCATTTAGTATGTCCATTGTTCAAACATTGTTCAAAAAGTATTCAATTCAGATTCAATACACAGTTGTTTAATCATGCACTAATTATTCTTTCCGTTTCAGACAGATCAAGATATCCAGTACTAGTATTGTACTTTCAACCTATACATTTTTTGCTCGATCGCCTTTTTGCTAAGGGTCAGGGAATAGTTTTCCAGTCTCGCCAATATTGGCTCAAATGGGTGGACTGGTTTTTCGATTCCCTCTGGAAAAGCGGTTTGTTATTATGTCAAATAAATATCATTGCTTATAAATACGGAAGTACTGTGTCTTTTGTCCATTTAGAGAAGCTATTGTATCTAGCACAGTCAGTTGTTTGTAGTTTATTTAGCAGGGACAAAGCAGTGCACATTATTACAAACATGACATGGCAAGGCCATGACACAACTTGCAGATGTGAATACATAAAAGGTTTGTAGCTAGATAGCTAATTTGCAACATCAGTCCCTGATCAGGCTACCTATTCTAATAAAATATATAAGTCACCTAAAATATACAATTAAACAATATATAGGCCTACAGTATACAATTATACAAATATATGCTATCTTAAAACATACTTCCTATAACATTAAAACCTTGTGCAGAAAGAAGAAACAATATGATGAGTGTGACCTATATATGCTGTGTATGCATGTATGCGTGTTATCTATTGTGTGTTGTCATGATTACATTTTTGGTTTTCCTTCAGCCAGTGTTTCAGTTGTCTGTTAAATGTTTTAAACTCAGTTTGTGTTTTTATTATAGTTGGTAAATTGTTCCACATTTGAGTTCCAATAACTGAGCCAAAAGAAGTTTTGCGCACCTCTGCTATGCAGTTGCCGTTCCCTGCTCCTCTGGTGGCCACCCTTCTTGTACTTATTTTTGTTACAAAAGGACATAATACAGCAGGAGCAAGATTATTTGCACATTTAAAAATTAGTTTAAGAGAAGAGAGCTTCATAAAATTCTCCAAGCTCAAGAGATTATATTTCTTTACTATGAGGCAGTGGTGCCACCTTATTGGTTTCTGATCCAATATCTTTTATGCCTGTTTGTATAATGATAAAATAGGTTTAATTGATGTCTGGGAGGCTTGGCTCCATACGGTGATGCAGTAAGACAAGTGAGACAGTATCATGGCATGAAAAAACAGTAAGGCTGCCTTAACAGGTATATGATGCCTTGTCATTCTAAAACAGTTCAAATTTGTTCGGAGCGTTGTAGTGAGTTTCTTAATGTGTTTATTAAACTTAAGCTGTGAGTCTATGATGATTCCTAAAAATTTAAATTCATTGACTTGGTCAATTGTGTCCTGGTCAATTTTGATAGAACAGGAGGCTTTCCCTCTTATAGAAAAACACATAGATACTGTCTTTTTAATGTTAAGAGTGAGATGGTTGTCTTTGAGCCAACGGGATACATCTTCCATCTCCTTAGTTAATATGTCCGCTGCTGCGCTTGATGTTCTGGCTGACACATAAATCACTGTATCATCAGCGTACATTTGGCAGTTGGATGACCGACAGCAGGTGGGCAGGTCATTTATGTAGAGACTGAAGAGCAGAGGCCCCAAAATCGATCCCTGCGGAATACCTAAGTTTGCCGCTAATGGCAGTGATAGCTCAGAGTTTATCCTGACCCTCTGCTCCCTATGCTCCAAGTATGAAGCAAACCAGCTAATGGCGGGTTTTGACATATTAAAAGTGCAGAACTTGTTTAGAAGTATGTTATGGTTGACGGTGTCAAAGGCCTTTTTAAGGTCTATGAATACAGCCCCCACAACATTACCTCTGTCCAGACTACTCTTGATATTCTCTGTGAGGTAGCAGTTCGCCAGTTCTGTTGAGTATCCTGGTCTAAAACCAAACTGTTTATTGTAAATGAGACCATTACTCTCAAGATGGTCTATTAATTGCTCTGTAACAGCCTTTTCTAAGATTTTGGAAAGAGCAGGCAGTATAGAGATTGGTCTATAGTTACAAGCCTGGTCTTTTGCACCCGCCTTAAAAATCGGTGTTATAATAGCTTGTTTCCAGCTTTGTGGAAATTTGACAACTCTGATGGAGAGATTTACTAAGTGTGTTATGGGTTTCACCAGGACAGAACAATGAGTTTTAATGAAGGCTGTATCAAGTCCAAACGCGTCCTTTGCTTTAGAAGCATTTAGTTTATTAATGATTTTAAGTGTTTGTTTCTGACTTACCTCCTTAATATGGAAGAGCTTTGAGGGCTCTGAATTTGTGGGCAGGGATAAGATTGCTGGTTCAAATTTCTCTGCTAGCTCCTCTACTGACCTTTTTAAAAAGTTATTAAATTCATTTGCTATAGCTGAGTTATCTGTGCTATTGACACCATTCACTTCTAGTTCTGTAATTATTTTTTGTTGACTAGGTTTAAGTTTAGTTAGGCTGTTCAGGTGCTTCCATAATGCAGTGCTGTTCCCTTCAGACTCCTCTATTAATTGCATAAAATAGGCTGTTTTTGCTTTGCGCAGTTCTCAATCCTTTAAAAATAAGGATTTGTTTTAGAGAGCAATGCTTTTTTCAGTGCATAATCCCTTTTTTTCATTAACTGGCGGATATCATTCCCAAGCCATGGTAAAGAAACCTTTTTTGGTTTCTGCTTAGATATCCTAGTGTATTTCTCAGTTATTTTTGTTAAAATTTTCATCAGGGAATTACAGCAGTTTTCTAAATTGCTGGATTGTGTTACACTATTCCAGTCTGTGTTATTAAGATCATTTTTTACTTTGACTATTTTATTTTTGGGGATTACCTGGTTCCCTGGTTTGTTTTTGTTTGCAAATTGTTGGAAGCGCTGTTTGGTGAGTTTTCGAGCAACCAATATCATATTATGGTCAGAGAGCCCTGTTAGAAGATTGTACACTCTTGTGATCCACTCAGGTCTGTTAGTGACAATCAAATCTATCATAGTTTTACTTGTTCGAGTAACCCTTGTTGGGCCCTTTACCATTTGCTGTAGGCTATGTTTTTGTAGTAGCCTTTTAGTTTGATCCTATGGCTTTTCTCTAGCCAGTTGATATTAAAATCACCAAGAAAAATAGATTCATTGGGCTTTTCACATGTTTAAAGATTGTGTCTAAGTCATCATAAAATGAAACCCCATGGGATGGCGGATTATACAAAACAACAATATTAAATTTAATCTTCAAAGATAAAACAACATTTATAGCCACACATTCTAGAGATGTATCCAGTTTCACTTCGTTACATTTCCAATAGTCTCTCACATAGATTAGGACGTCGATCAAACTAGTTGGAATGTTTCTATGCAACCACGTTTCGGTCAGAGCAAGGAAATCCAAGTTGGAATCTCTTAACAGATGTTGAATTTGTTCATGTTTTGGCAATAGACTCCGAATGTTCAAATGTGCGCCCAGAATGCCCTTTGGTTTAGATGTCGGTTCCCAGATTACTCTTGCGTGGTTACAATGCGTCCATTCCCGAACCAGAACGCGGCTTGCACCTGAGCGGTCCACCTGCTGCACCCTCCAGAGGAAGGCTCGTAGATGGGCCAGGGTTTAATTGCACGTCCCCAGCCAGAAGAATCAGGATAAGCAGTACATTGAAACTGTGGCAAAGGTCTCTTCTCCGTTTGTATAATTTCCCCAACATGACACGATGGCCGCGGTATTTAAATTGTTTGGAGTCCAGGTGAGTGACAGAGTTGCTTTGTTTACTTGGCTTTCCGCGGTGGGGGAGGTCAAGTTGGTTTGTAATCAAGTAGATTGTAAAATGTCCGTACCCGAAAGAGTTCAGTGTCTGTGTTTCATTCATGTTTACCTGCTGTGTGTCGGCTTGGTCCTTTTGTTTGGTTTTGTTACAAGGTGGGCTAGGTGGTGGTAGCATCCACAGCAAAAGCCAACCGCAGAACAATTGTGCGCAAAAGTTTCTTTCATCTTTCTGTTCGATGTGTAATTAGCGTCTGTTCTTTTTTCTAGTGCCCTTAGTTCTTTGACAAAATGCAACCACTAAGCTGCCAATTAAAAACAAGGTAACTAAGTAAAAGAGGGTTTGAGTGGAGCCTGACAAGCCACTCAAGCCTTCGGCAGCCATCTTTTCATCCATCAGTACGGTATGGGTAAATTCCTACTGAGTTGGTAACGCAGCGCAACTGCACACAGTGCCAAAGCTACCAGTACCTGGTTTAAGGACCATGTTATCCCTGTTCTTAATTGGCCAGCAAACTCGCCTGACCTTAACCCCATTGAAAATCTATGGGGTATTGGGAAGAGGAAGATGCGATGTAGGAGCCATTATGGTTCACCTATGGGGTTAATTGGGGATTGTTTCATTTGGGTGTGGTTAGTCGTGGTTGGTCTATGTTTGGGCACAGGTGACCTATATTCGGCTCGGCCATAGGTGGCGGTGGCGGGTCAAAGGCTATTTAAGGTCACAGGCTTCATTGTATGTGAGGCTAGGGTGACGGGAGGTCTTACAGTTTTTAACGCTTTTATACTAAATAAACGGGAACACCCCAAACCGAACACACCCGTCTGGACATTGGTTCTGTTCATCAACTGGATCCCCCGCGACTAGGACCGGATGGTCGCTACATGCGATATGCCAGACCCAACAATGCAGAAGAGCTGAAGGCCACTATCAGAGCAACCTGGGCTTCCATAACACCTCAGCAGTGCCAGGCTGATCGACTCAATGCCACGCTGCATTGCTGCAGTAATTCAGACAAAAGGAGCACCAACTAAGTATTGAGTGCTGTACATGCTCATACTTTTCATGTTCTTACTTTTCAGTTGGCCAAGATTTCTAAAAATACTTTCTTTGTATTGGTCTTAAGTAATATTCTAATTTTCTGAGATACTGAATTTGGGATTTTCCTTCGTTGTCAGTTATAATCATCAAAATTAAAATAAATAAACATTTGAAATATATCAGTCTGTGTGTAATGAATTAATATAATATACAAGTTTCACTTTTTGAATGGAATTGGTGAAATAAATCAACTTTTTGATGATATTCTAATTTTATGACCACCACCTGTACTGGATCAGGAACTGCAGAAGGAAGACCTGGATGAGGAGGAGATGGAGAATGATATGGAACCTGATCTCCAGCCAGGAACATCCGCTGGGTATGTATGAATGTATATTGTTTGTTTCGGTTTCTCATGTGACTAATACTCATAAAAACACTAACACTGTTACTCTTATTATTTTGGGTATGGCTAGCCATTCTCGCACAAGTCCCCGGTCAGCTAGAAAGTGTAATAGCTTCCCTGACCCTGTTTCTTATCCCTCCTACTCCGGCTTTGATTCACAGGCACCAAAACCTTCCCGTTTACCCCTAGCCGTCCATGCGGTATTGACTTAGATAGCGTGCGTCGGGCTGTGCGGTCAACCTCCAACAGCATGTTGCGAGAAATTTTCTTTTTTTTGCTGTTTTTACTCAGACTTAAGTTGCTGAGATATGCGGATTTACAAACTGTCAGGGGTGGGACCTCGTCATAAACTGTCCATCATATTCCAGCTACAACGGAAATTGGATGGAGGTGACCTATCGGGCTGCTCATTTACATGGGCTTTTCTGTTCTTCCCGATTCCCATCGTTATTGGGGAACTAAATCATTTCAGGGTTCGTGGGCAAGGGGATTTGTGTTGCGTGATCGCTACAAGGCCATTTTAGCAGCTTTATGTTGTAGACCCTTTCACAGAGGATAATCAGGATCGCCTTAGAAAGTTGCGTTACCTTATGGACCACCTCAAACTAAAATGCCAGCAGCTCTTTCAGCCCAACCTAAATCTAGCAATAGATGAACGCATGGTCAAGTCAAAAGGTCGATCAGGTTTTAAACAGTACATGAAAGTGGGGTGGGGATTTAAGTTATGGGTAATTGCAACATCCGACTCAGGGTATACACTCGACTTTAATGTCTACACGGGTAGTCTTGATGGGCGTGTAACTGACTTGGCCACCAAAGTAATCGAGTCGTTAATGCAGCCGTTCAAAGACCAGGGCCACAATCTTTAACACGTCCCCAGCCCTTATGGTGAAGTTGTTAGAAATGAGAACCAATGCTTGTGGGACATGCAGGGTGAATCGTAAACTGTTCCCTACAGAATTCAAAGACATAAAAAAATGGGCACGCAAGGCAACTCGTGGGGATATTTGGTGGTGTAGGATTGATGGGAACATAGTAGTAATCCAGTGGAAGTTACATGCCTCTCCAATTTTCACAATGCAAATGACTCAACAAAAGTTTACTAAGTTTGTAAAGAGTGATAGCAACTGGACAAAGGAAGTAGTCCTTCAGCCCGCTGTCATCAGTGATTATAATAAGAACATGGGCGGTGTTGATAGGTCCGATCAAATGATTAAATCATTCAACGTCCTTCAAAAAACGCAGAAGTGGTGGAAGACATTTTTTTCCACTTCATAGACATTGCCGTAGTCAATAGTTTTGTACTTTTCAATGAGTGGCAACACGTTCATGCGGCACCAGAAGAGCGTAGACCAGTGACCCAGATAGACTTTAGAGAGAAAACCTGGCTCGTCAGCTGGGAGGCATCAACGATCACGCGAGTTTCCCTACACATACACCAAAACCTGCAGACCCTCCTTCGTCGTCATTCCACACAGCCCATGTCCCTAGACTGGAAGAGTCCCGTAAGAGACGCTGGCTATGCTATCGTAAGAGTAGGACTGAAAATAAAACACAAGTAGTTTGTTGTGCGCCGGAATGCAATGGCAAACGACTTTGCTTGGTTCGCGATCGGAACTGTTTTCAGTCATGGCACTCAGCTGAGTGTGACCAGTATCGTGACAACGTGTAGATGGAAAGGGAAGTGTTTATTGGTGTTGCCTTCACCCCTGCCTCTTTTCTCCCTCTCTTCTCTCAACAGGTATTGCAGTTGTGTTAATGCATTTATATATCTTCTGTTCTGCAGTTATTTATTTAAAAACTATTTAGTTAGAAAGTTTGTTGTTGTATGTTTTGCTGAGATATCATTCCCCTCACAGTTTAATGTTCAAATCAAATAAAGTGTGTGTTTTATTGAACACATAAAATGCATATTTTAGTGTTTGTGTCCTTTAATTGGGTGTGCCCGACGTCGTCGTTATCTCACATATATATTTATTATTATTATTGTTTATTTTCCCACCCCTAAAACTCGGTCAATATTTGGACTACATAGAGAACGACCCGGTCAAACGTTCCGTCTTAGTAGCGATTGAGTTGCGTGTATCAGAATTTACGTTCCGATGCATGGTTTAAGCTTAAAGTACATTTTTGTGGCGAAAAGTGAAGCTAATGTGGCTAACTTGCTAGCCACAGTCATTGACGTTCCTAACATCACGAAAACACGCGTGACTGCCAGGCTGTAGAAGAACATTCGTTTAGCAGCTCGTTAATTTCTGGGAGATAGCTAGGCTAACTTGAAATGCCAGAAGCAAAGAAGCCAGGGTGATAACTATTTACTCATTTAACATTGTCATACAAAACAACATTCTGAAATGTTATGTACAATATCATATATGCTGATATTATTAAGTACATATATTTTCGGAAACAGTAGTCTGTAGTTAGCATCATGACATTACCCTCTGTTGCCCGGGCGACATGCGACACACGACAGCGGTCTGTAATACATCTGTTTTCAATTGTTAAAATAACCATTCCTCACAAATAAATGTTTGTTTCGGTATTTATTAGACATGACATTGCAAGTCAACGATTTGTAATACCACAAGCAAAGAGGCTATGGTGATAGCTAACTATTTACTCATTTAACATTGTGCTATGAAACACAATTTTGAAATGTAGACAGCTAAAATATGATAGCTCTAAATAACTGTACGCTGATATTAGAGCTAAGCTAGTATAGATCTACTTTCGGAAACAGTAGTCTGCTATTTCAGAGAGGAGTTACCTCAAGCTGCTACACCGGCACATCTCTACTACTGTATCTGTTACCAAAAGTGTTAAACCTAGCTAGCTACAGCTAATTTGCTACCTTGTAGTCTTCCGTTCCAAACCGCTTCTGGGAGGTACTGTACAAATCGTCCAGCCACCAGCTCGTCCAGCCACCAACGCAATCGCTAGCTACCAAGACGAACACTGTAGTATACAATTTACCGGGACAGCTTCTCCACAAATGGGCTATATCGCATTTTGCGTTGTTACTGACAATGATCGCTATTGAGCTTTTTGTGCATGAGCGATTTTCCACTAAATAAATGTCAAGCTTATTTACGCTTTTGGGGGCATGTTTTCAGTTAGCAGACATAGAGCTACTGTTTGAATCGCGATTCCATCTGAAATATTTCCAGTGATAACGTTGTTACAGTAGCTTCTTTCCAAGGGTGTTCTTAATGAATTATGCAATAGCCTATGAGTAGGCTAAATGCTTGAAAATATCACTAGAAGGGAAAAACTTAAAGGGACGGACAAGCATGCACACCCTCACAATTTCCCCAGAAATGGTATGCTCTCTAGTTTAATTAGTGGTTGCAGGTGTGGCTGATTACAGGGGGCATAGGGGAGTGGTTAAAAGGGGGACTGGGCCGAGGCAGAGAAACGCTGGTTGGAGTTGAGCACTCTGGGAGAAGGGTGGCAAGTGTTCGCAGTCAAAAGAACTGTTGGTGAGTGAGAGGGGTTAGTGTTCCTGTGGCAGGAGGGGAGGAATATTCGCCTCCTGTAGCGGGTGAAGTAGGGAGAGTGGTCCGTTGCCAATTGACGACTTGACCGTAACCAATTGAGCCGAGAAGCCTACAACACGTCCAGCAAACGTTCTCCCCGGAAAGTGGACGACGCCCAAAGCGCAGACCCTGGGGCAGGGTCTTGCCGATTGGCAAGCCAAGTACATTATTGCAGTTGTCCTGTCCAATTTATATAGAATGGCTTATAAATTACCTGGCGGTGGGAGAGAACAGGGTGCGAGGAGGTGCACCGTTGAAGTGGGTTGGTTGGGTCTCCCCTACACGTGACGTAGCCTGCGTGGGGTGGAGTGAGTGCCAGAATTGCAGTGACGTTGGGGCGTCAACTGGGGGTTTGGCCCAGCTTTGAGGGTGCAGTGCTTTCACAGAGTGGGGAGGGTGGAGTGTGGTCAAGTGAGAGCTGGCCTACCTTAATACCGGTGTAGCCTGTGCAGTGCCCTGTAGTATTCCACCTATGGTTATGCATTTTAGAGAACCTTTGTCCAGACGTAATAAAGACCTTTATATTGTTAAACCCTTGTACCAGTGATTTCCAGACTGACACCTAGCAGTAATTTCCTGCTTCACAGACAAACGCACGTTTATTACAATACAAAACACACGCCAAAGCTGTCGTGTGTGAGTCTGGCCAATCATGAAATAGCTGTGTCGTCATTAGAACCCGTGCAGTTGCTCTTGAGAAAATGCGCTCGGCTGCACAGCCGGCTGTTCTCAAATTGATCTCACGGTACTTTGATGGATACATCACAGTGACCTAGCCTCTGCGCCGTCTCAAGTCGAACAAAAAGTATAACCAGAATTCACTGCTTCAAGTCAGCGGCTGCAGCGCTGCATGAAGTCGAACGCACCTGTAGATGAAAATGGGTGAGAAACTGTTCAACGGCCACATTTAGGTGCAACAAAGTTTTAGACCTTTGCACATGCCTTCAGCAACTCATTTCACATATATATAATGTACTTAGGAGCAAGTCATGGATTTTGCTTTACAGCATCAATATGCATTGTGTGCTCAAACTGGAATTGTAGCCTTTCAGCATCAATCTCTCTCTACGTGACGAGTGCCGTAAAAAGTTTCTTTTTGTAAGAGAAAGCGACTGAGGCAAAGTACTTTTTACCTTCCCTAGCGACAAAAGATCTTATCTAGCGACAAAGGGAGGTTTTAGTGACTCCTGTGTCAAATGGCAAGTGCATTGAGGGGTTTGTTCACATCTATTTTGGCTTGTTTTCAATGGAGATCCAGAGAAATTACACAATTGTTTCTCAGTCATTTATTCGACATCACTTTATCTTTGATGTGGAAACAGGACAAAAGGCTAGTCACAATGGTGCATTTGTTGTGGTTTTCTCAAGACATTCAATGTAGCAACAGTACTTTTTTTTTCATACTATTTGAAACACACGCGTCGCCTTAAAAAACTAAACAAAGGGGTCTTTCGCACTGAACTCGAGTCACACACACGCAGCATTTCTCTCACCACTGGGACAGGGTCCTCCGGCTGTCCAGCGCTGCCTCTCGTATCTTGATGTAGTCCCCCATCACCAGGGCCCAGCGGGACTGCCGGACCCCGCGGGACCGGGCGGCGTTGGGGTGGAGACGGCAGTTTTTGAGCATATTCTGAACACAGTTTTAGTTCACTCAACAACGACAACAAGTCAATGTAGCAACAGTGCATTTTCTCTCCTCCATTATTCACAATACAGTTGTTTTTTTGACTCTTTGAATACAGTTTCAGAGTTTACAGAACGAGAGCGGGCCGGAGCGGCTGTGGCCCGCTACTTGGGCTGCCCCACACTCGCTGCATTGGTAGACCTTCCGGGGCTTCTCTGGGCAGACTACCGGCGGACCGTTGTAGAATTTAAAAAAATGTTCTTTGTTTAAAAATGCGTGTGGCAAAATGAGAAAACGTACTGTTCCAAGGACTCCTTGCCTGCCACGCCAGGAACCTTGGACGTATTAAACCTCCCCCTGACAAGCCTCTCCTGGTGTCTGGCAGGATAGAGCAGGTGACGTTTGTCTGACTCTGGCAGACGGTGCCAGAGCTCCGTCAGCCTGTCTACCCTGCGGTCGGATAGCCCCGGAAGGTCACGCGCCTCCACCAGGGCCATGGCCAGTTTACGGACGTGTTTGTATCCTGGCTGGCCGTCGGGCCCGTGGCACTCCCCCTTAAGAGAAAAAAGGAGAGAGAGAGACAACATTGAGGGAACATTGGGAACACTACGCACCAGTGTACTTCCTCGGGGCAGTGTGATCCGTAACCAGACTCAAGCCGAGCACCAACTGGCTGAGCTGGTTAAGGGAGTGCTGCAGGTGACCACTGTATGAGAGCAGAGGTTGCTCCCGTCCCTCCACTGCCGCTGCAGCACGATTCTCGTTCAACCTCACCAGTCCATCCAGGAGGAACGCCTGGAAATGAACGGCGTTCGCTCTCGTGCCTGTAAGAGGAAAAGAGAAAAAAGGAACGAGATTAGTCTCTACTGTTCTTCTCAATTACCTGGGATGAACCGGTTTATGTGGAGGTGGAACGACTCCAGCGATGATGAACCGCGCGCGCAGCGATATACGGGCAGACTGACTCCGGAGGACAAGGCGCGCGGCTGAGGCGGAGGGAGTAGGTCGACGAGGACGATGGTGGGGTCCACGTCCTCCTCCCCCGCCTCTTGGAAGCCCTCGTCCTCCGTGTCGACGTCTTGGAAGGCGGCCTCCTCGTCCGGAATGGTGGGGTCTACGCTGACGGCCTGCAGCGCTGTACCTGTCTGGGAGTACAGGTACTCGACCCCCAGGAGTTCTCCTGCGAGACGACGAGAAACCAGAGGTCAGGAGGAGGAGGGAACGTCGTGGAACGTGTAGTCCTCAACCAGACTCGAGCCAAGCACCCGCTGACTAAGCTGGTTGAGCGAGTGCTGCAGGTGACCACTGTATGAGAGCAGAGGTTGCTCCCGTCCCTCCGCTGCGGCGCGGTTCTCGTTCCACCTCACCAGTCCATCCAGCAGGAACGCCTGAAAATGAGCGGCGTTCGCTGATGTTCCTGAAGAAGAAGAAGAACAGACACGCGTAGATATGAGACAGGCGCCAAACCGCATTACGCGTCGTGACTTTTCTCTCTTTCTCTCTCGACGAATTACCTGGGATGAACCGGTTGATGTGGAGGTGGAACGACTCCAGCGACGATGAACCGCGCGCGCAGCGAAAAACGGGCAGGCTGACTCCGCCCTTGGTCAGCCTGCCCGTCTCGGTGTACAGCTGCACACCGGGCGGATCTTGGATGCAGTGGAGGTGACGCCTCTGCTCTCGCCAAATAGCCTGGATGCGGTCGCTGTCCAGGAGGGGGACGCCCAGGGTGTCGCGCCCTCGGTCGCCGTCGAAGGCCTCCAGCAGGTCGATGAGCCGCATCTCGATGATGGCCGCGGGGCGCGTGCGCCTGCGGCAGTGGCGGCCCATCTCCTTTCGTGATACCCTGCCGGAGACCTCTTCGTCCGTCAGGTCGACCATCCCCTGCTCCACCGCCAGCTGGGACCTCTTTGCCTCCAGCAATCGGCGGACGTCCTCTGCATCCCATTCAAAGATGCAGGCAGACAGCCGCCCCATGAAGGGACCGTACAGCTGGTGGCTCTCGGTGGAGACACCTGATGCGAAGCGTTGCATCAGGTGCCAGATGTCTAGTCGAACCACCAGCCGGTCCCAGTTGTTGAACAGGGCGGCCGTCTTCGATCCGCCGACGCCGGAGCAACAGTCTCTGTCCACGTACATCAGCTGGGGTGGAGGTACCTCGGCATAAGACCGGCCGCCATGGCGGACAGGCCCTCTCCCTCAGCGCACGTGAAGACGCTGTTGAGGACCTGCCCGTACTCGTAGCCCGCGTTGGCAGCCCGTGTTGGCGGCGGCACCGGCGAGCTTCTTGGTCACCTGGGAGGAGACGGAGAGAGAGAGATGAAGTGACGTGAATTTACTTCAGTGACAGAGAACACACGCGCGTCGCCTCACCTTCTTGGTCGAGTCCATCTTGAGGATGGACCCAAACACTGAGGTGACCCTGGCCTTCAGCTCGTCCAGCCGCGACAGTACGTCGCAGCTGTACACCGTCATTAACCATGACGGTGTGGGCACCGGCGGCATGGCTGGTGGTGGTGGTGGAAACTGCCGGTGCCCAAGGCCAGAAAGGGCTCGCACTCGCCGAGATACTGCATCGCGCGCCGCATCCAGGCTTCGCTGTGGCCCTCGCACAGCTTTGTGTAGAGCTGAGTGGCGCTGTTCCCCAAAGCGCGCTCCCTCAGCAAAGAAACGACCCGCAGGTCGCAGCCTTGTGCATTTTGCCTGTGCAGGTGGGCTGGGGGCAGGTCAGCTTGAATGCCCATAAGCGAACGGGCATCCAGAGAAACAGCCGACAAGCGAAGAAGGGGTCTGGCGATGCGGGTGGCTGGCTGTGGACCGGCCGGGGTTGTTCCGCTTGGTTGTTCTTCCAGACGAAGAGCAGCCGGCCGATCCACTGCTGTTGGCCAGCGCTGAGTGTGCCCCGCCAGCCGGGGGGACACAACTGTGTGTGTGTGGGAGAGAGAGAGAGGCGGAGGTTTAAATTCAGAGAAACTTTCAATAAGCAGTGTACAAAATGGCACACGACCGTCAACAATCATTTACCTCAGCGCTGTTCATAGGCTCTAGGAGGAGGGGGGCTTTCTGGCTGGTGAAATGATGTTTCTGCATGCATGCGAGGGAGGGGGTGGTGATGAAAGCTAGACTAAATTAGTAAAGCACGCGCACTGATGATGATGACGATGCTACGGCGGAGGCGATATTGAAATAGACCCACCCAAACCTTACCCGTCCTTTTGTGTGTGTGTGCGCGGATGTGTTTGTTTGAGGAAGAAGAAAAACAATGTCGCACGGTTTAATACAGACAGACAACGACAACAACAACGACTCTGGGAAAATGTACTCGAAGGCCTGAAACCGAGTGTTATACTCACAGTCTTCGTATTCGTCAACTACCATGGCCAGAGCTGGCCGCTGAGGAGACGCCTCTGAAAGAGAGGAAGAAGACGGCGTGAGACGGAGGTCGTTTTCCCACTTTGACAAACGGTCTGTCCGTCCGCGTATATATATATATATATATATAGCTCACCTGCGCGGGGACCCAGAGTGGTCGGCTGCCCCAGGTACTGAGAGACGACCGAGCCCAGGAGCCTGTCAAAAACACCAAAAAACACAAGTTTAACTCGGGGTTCGACTCCAGAAGGAGGAGGAGGAGGAGACAACGCGTCCTACCCCTTTTTCTTGGGCTGGGGCGTCCGGACGGCAGAAGGGCCGGGGTCGCCGCTGGTGCCGGCCACGGCCGACGACGTGGCCGTGGCGGACCCCGGCCTGGCCGCCCGCGCCCGGTCGTCTCTCCCCTCGATGTATTTGATGGCAGCCTCCATCCGAGTCCCCGGCCGTGGCGTCTGTCTCCTCAGCCAGTTGACGAATCTGAAGAAAAAAAGAGAGCAGAGTTAGTCAATTAGTCAGTTGGGAATATTCAGACAAGGTTTTCAAACAAACGACAGCCTTACCCGACTCTCCCCTTCTCCTTGGAGTCGCACAGGTCCGAGAGCAGCTCCGACTTGTACTCCCCGAAGCCAACGAGGGACTCGCCGCTCCCTCTCGCGGCGGCGCACGCCTTGTGGAACCTGCGCGAGACAAAAAGACGAAAGGGTTCAGTCTATACGAAGCGGAGAGAACGACGCGCCGATTCTCCTCCGACTCACTTGAGGGCTCCCACGATCTCTGGGAAGGCGTGCGCGTACCGAGAGAGAGCGTCCTTGTTGGACATCAGGGGAGACTGGGAGCTGCTCCTCTCCCGCTCCTTCAGATGGGAGGCGAGGAGCGGGAGGGTGTAGCCCACGTCGTTCTCCAGCAGCCACTTGAATGCGCGACCCCGGTACTTCCCGAACTGCAGCCGGTGCTGGCTCAGCACCAGCAGGTCCGTACCGGGGTCTCCCCCCTGGGAGACGACGTGGGCGCGCGCCTCGGCCTCCGCCTCCTCCCGGGTCAGGATTCGGGCTCCCGGCGGCGGTTTGGGAAGGCTCAGGGCCTCGGGGGTGGCCCGGAGCACCAGGTCCCCCTTGGCGGTCTTCTTAAAGGTAGGTTTATGCATCCTAGAAGAGACAAAAAAACACAGTGAGAAAAAAAGACATTTTTCAGCTGTCAATCAAAATGTAATCTTTTGCCCCTGCCGATCCCAAGGTCGCCGGTTCGATTCCCGCTCCTAGGTTAGAGTGCAGCACTTCAAAAGGTCGAATATGATCATCTAGCAAGCTATCGTCGCTCCAATGGCCAGAAAATAGGTTAATCTGAGCGCACACGCTTGTTAAAGGTACCGGGCGCCGCCAGTCTGCACTGGGGGAAAAAAAGTCAACGGGGCACTCGCTTTGAGCACAAAAGAAGAATTTGACAGCGACCTAAATAAAATTCTGACCGGCTGGCTGTCTTTGTAATCGTTTTATCTTTAAAAAACTGTCCTCCTTTAGTTTTTTCGTGCAGAATTGACCCCTGGACGTAATTATGAAAATGCTCATTAGACGCATATCGACAACAGCCGGCGAAACCGTCCACGGAGGGTAACGGGGACACGCGGTCTCGCTCAAATAAAACTTTTTACAGAAACCAAAAATGGCTGTCGTCCTCTTGTGTTTTGGTTTAGAATTGACCGCGCAGTGTAATTATGAAAATACGAGAAATGGCGCCACCTAGCATGGCTGCCGTTTAAGACTAGGCGGCACACGGGCATACGGCCCGCGCTAAATATACAAGACTTCCGAGACACGAATACAAATTCCGAGACGACGGTTCAACTCCAAATCGCTTTCTCAATAAAGAACAAGCGTCCAATAAGTTTGTGTCTTATAATTTTCACTCACAATCGGTGCTCCAAGTCGCGGGCTGCCGCCTCTCTATAATGGACTACACGGCCGACCGTTACAATCCTTGCGCGGACCGCGTTCAATCGCTTCTAACGAAAGATTTAAACACATTTAACGGCTCAAACTCGCGCCACGGCTCCGTTAGACGACCACCACCTAAAGCAATTTCACAAATAATTTTTTCACAAACTATCAAAGTAGCTACGACTCACGTTATCGGGTGCGTCTCTCTCCCAATGTCCCACTAAAAGGCGAATGTTTGCAATGGCCGCCCATGCTTTCAACGGCAATTCCTGATTGGCCGAAAAAGTTTTCAGCTTTAGAAAAAATTGAGACAAATTAGAAAAAATTGAGACAACGCGGCTCACCCATTGGCTCAAAAACCTGACCGGTTGGATTGGCACAAAGAAAGACACCTGACGCCGGAACTAACGAGCCGACTGGCTCCCGCCTCCACTGACATCCGCCCACCAACATTGAGACTCACTTTGAGACTTTGAGACGGAGAACAACCTTCAGTCCATAGGGGAAAAGGACGTTAACAATCATCTCTGTGGCCAGTTATGACACTTCCGGCCCATGCTGAAGGCCCCCCGCGCCAGGAGACAAGGCCAGGAGGCGCCCGTGAACAACTGCGCTGACCAGAGCGGTTTTGGTGGCCTTTTTGATTTATATTAATTTCCCCGTTTTGGAATTTTTTTCCTGGCTGTAAATGAAACAAAGGGGAGGTTCTGGGGTAGGCGGGACATATTTCAGCGGCGTTTTTGAAAATAAGTCAGGAAGTACTCTGGGCGCCAAGCACAGACTTCACACCTTTCATGTGCTCTGTACCTGTACTGTCTGTAAAACGGCCCCACTTTGCATAGCCTTTGTCTATAGAGAAGGTAGTGATGGTTGTAGGGTAAGCAATGGAGGAAAACTGCACATCCTGAACATTTGTTCTTTTGTACATAGTTTATAGTGTTGAATAATAGAAGTTCAATAATCTTTGGAAATGATTCAACTGTCTGATTCCCCACTATCATTCTCTATAAGCGCAGCTAGTTCAGGCAGGGCAATCGGGCAGCGCGCGTCATCATCTATCAGGGACGTAAGGCGTCTTACTCCACCTTTCTTTCCTCCGCTCACTACACCCATATTAGCAGGGCAAATTCATTGGGCGCGTCCGATAAGGCGTCTTTAAAAGACGCGCGGATACGCACACACACACACACCCCGGTTGTTGTATGATCAGTGATGCTGCCACCCTCCACCATCCCCTTCTCCCCCATGCTGTCTGTATGTTCTATCCATCAGGGGGATTATATCTCTATTGCTCCCTGCCTCATATGTCATGTACAGTCGTATGCAAAAGTTTGGGCACCCCTGATAATCTCCATTACTTTCATCTATAAAATGTTGGGCGTTTGGATGAGGAACGTCTTTGTCATATATATACACATACGTCATGGACAGTGATATTTTAGCCGTGAAATAAGGTTTATTTGATAAACAGAAAATATGCCATACGCATCATAAGAGAATTAGACACTTGCATAAATTTGGGCACCCCAACAGAAAAATCACATTAATATTTAGTAGAGCCTCCTTTTGCAAAAATAACAGCTTCTAGACGCTTTTTATATCCTCTGATGAGTGTCTGGATTCTGGATTGAGGTAATTTGGACCATTCTTCCTTACAATACATCTCCAGTTGAGTAAGGTTTGATGGGTGCCTAGCGTGGACAGCCCGCTTCAAGTCACCCCATAGATTTTCAATTATATTCAAGTCTGGGGACTGGGATGGCCATTCCAAAACATTGTAGTTGTTCCTCTGCATAAATGCCTTAGTGGATTTGGAGCAATGTTTCGGGTCGTTGTCCTGCTGGAACACCCAACTGCGCCGTAACTTCAGCTTTGTTACAGATTCTTGAACATTATTGTCCAGAATTTGCTGGTACTGAGTTGAATCCATACGACCTTCAACTTTAACTAGATTCCCAGTTCCTGCACTAGCCACACAGCCCCACAGCATGACGGACCCCCCACCAAATTTTACTGTGGGCAGCAAGTGTTTTTCTAGGAATGCTGTGTTCTTTTGCCTCCATGCGTAACGCCTCTTGTTGTGACCGAATAACTCCATCTTTGTCTCATCAGTCCACAGTACTTTGTTCCAAAATGAGCCTGGCTTGTTCAAATGTAGTTTGGCAAACCTCAAGCGAGCCTTTTTGTGGCGCGTGTGCAGAAAAGGCTTCTTCCGCATCACTCTCCCATACAGCTGTTCTCTGTGCAATGTGCGCTGAATGGTCGAGCAATGCACAGTGACACCATCTGCAGCAAGATGACCTTGCAGCTCTTTGGAGGTGATCTGAGGGTTGTCCTTGACCATTCTGACCATTCTTCGCCTTTGCCTCTTTGTTATTTTTCCTGGCCTGCCACTTCTGGCCTTAACAAGAACTGTGCCTGTTGCCTTCCATTTCCTAATGACATTCCTCACAGTGGAAACTGATAGCTGAAACCTCCGGGATAACTTTTTGTAGCCTTCCCCTAAACCATACTGCTGAACAATCTTTGTTTTTAGATCATTTGATAGCTGTTTTGATGCCCCCATTTTGCCACTGTTCAGAGGAGAATCAAAGAGAAGCAAAACTTGCAATTGGCTAACTTAAATACCCTTTCTAATGATTGAATGCACCTTTTTATGTAATTGAAGGCTTAACGAGTTAACCAGACTAACTATGTGTTGCAGTTAATCAGCATTTAGTAGGCAGAGGTATTCAAATCAAATAAATGATAAGGGTGCCCAAACTTTTGCACAGCCTTTTTTTCACATTTGATTTAATTTCACACAACTAAATACTGCTACACCAAATATCTTTGTCTGGAAAACACCCCAGCACTCAGTGTTAACTAGAAAAGTAATATTACAATATTATATTGATCTTTTTTGGTGAAGACAGGAAATTATCATGCAGCCTCAGAGGGGTGCCTAAACTTTTGCATACGACTGTATGTATGTGTTGCATCGAGGAGGCAGGGAGGGCTTCCCTTAGATCATCCACTAAATTCGTAGGCACTGGGTATATGCTAGCTAGCTTCAAATGATGTAAACTAATAGTTACGAGTGACATTGCATGCCAAAGAACAGCCTTCTCTCTCCCAGATTTGTTCTAGACAGAGCAAAGACTATTAAGAAAATCATGATGAGTTGCTGCAAATTAAATCAACATGTTCTATGTTCTGGATCCATAAGATTGCAATTAAGGCCTATTTAGTTTTGAAAGCACTGTGATCTGATTGCCAATCAACACAAACGATTGCCAGGTGTGGTTCACAAATGAGTGAGTGATTATGACAAAGTGTGACTGTCCACATGTTACTTTTGTGGTTGTAAGGTTGGCTAAATGGTTAGAGAGTATGCCTACAGATCTGGAGGTTGGGGGTTCATATCATTCAAATCTGGCTGGAGGCAGTGTACCCCATGCTTAGTTTCTGGCATGCAAAACATGATGGTATCTTTTTAAGCATAGCCATTTTTAAAAGATAAATCCTACCTTCACCTGCCGGGGATATGGGGCCCCAGTGGCGTAATAGATAGGCATACCAATCCACCCAAAACCTTGAACCCAGAGAAATCCTTTGACTGAGCAAGGTTTAAGGTCACCCGCAAGGGTGTCCTAGGTGGCTCAACGAGCTAGGTTCAGATGAAGCACGGTTCAGATGAAGCACAACATTTATAAGTCCAGCTTTTTTTCTAAGTCCAAAAGCAAAAATTGAGTTGTAAGAAGATACTTCAGCCAGATTTCAACACAATTGTGAGGTCATTAAAGAGGCCTTTTCTGCAAGGAAAGACCAACGCAGCCTTCCATGGGATTTGAACCCAAGACCCTTAAATTCCATGGTATACATGCTTATCCACTGAGCCATCAGGGACACAAGCATATATGACCTTGTTGAAAAGACATCCTTAAGGTGAAGTGTGAAGTCATTAAAGAGACAGTTTCTGCAAGGAAAGACCAACGCAGCCTTCCATGGGATTTGAACCGAAGACCCTTAACGGTCATAGTACACATGTTTATCCACTGAGCCATTAGGGACACAAGGAACATGAACTTGTTGAAAATACATGCTTAAGGTGAAGTGTGAGGTCATTAAAGAGACAGTTTCTGCAAGGAAAGACCAACGCAGCCTTCCATGGGATTTGAACCCAAGACACTTAACGTCCATGGTATACATGCTTATTCATAAAGACATCATTAGATTCTGATGGAATTTCAGCAAGGCCCTGGTGGCCTAGTGGATATGCATGGGATCTTGTATCCTCACCCCTCTGGTTCTAATCTGGCTAGAGGCAGTGTACCCCATCCTTAGTTTCTGGCATGCAAAACACGATAGTATCTCTTTAAGCACAGCATTTTTTTAAAGATAAATACTACCTTCACATGCCGAGGGATCTTCAGAATGTCATTTTACTCTATGTGCCTATATGGCTGGGCCAGGGATGTTAGGGGGTTTGTGGCAATGTAAGTATATGGATATTCGCCGCGGGCGAGGGCTTCAATTACCTCTTTTTTATCCATACGTGTTATGTGTTTTCATCCCTGGACTTGGGACTCGACGATAGACTAACATTAGGCTGTTGTTAAGGTTTGCTCATGATGATTTGGATATCTCCATTAATGACGTAAGCGCTTCTCTGAGTGGCAGCTGTCTTAGCAGCTCTTCGTTTTTTCTACTGTTTCTCAACTTTTTCTTGACTTTGTTTTTGTTCTGTTGTGATGAGTTTTGACAGGCTGGTCAGGACTGTGGTGGAGATAGGGATGCGGGGCAAGCTCTTGGCCACCGTGGGCGATGTCGGTCATCCCCTCCGCCGTGTCCTGGCAGGACAGTCCAGCAGCCTCCGTGGCGTGCGGCTCAACACCCCTACGTTCTCGGACTGATCAGCGTCTATGTCTTGACTCTTGAGGTCATCCCTGCTTGGTGTCATGTCTACGTGCATGTTTAGCCTCTGCAAAACCCTGCCTGTGCTTGTCTGTCTTCATGGCTATGCATGTGTCTTGTGCCTCTGATTGTGCATAGATTCAGTTAACTGTCTGTGTATTTAGTCGTGTTTTATATGTATTAAGGTAGACATCCTTGTTATTTTATTGGTTTCCTGCATGTGATAAAACCTCCCTTTTAGTTGTTGCGAACAGGTGTGAACAGGAAGTTTAAAAAAATATTTTTTTAATAAAAACTGCTCTATAGAACCAAACCAGTGAGAAGGCCATACATTTGCCAGACTTGTTCATGTATATTCTCTCATGTCATTATTCCATTCCAAAATGGGCCATGTCGTGTAACTGATCGGCCAGTACTGCCCCCTGGAGGGAGTGAGAAAAAGACCAGTTCATTTCCACCAATAAACCCACTCGGTTCTTCATATGCTCATCTCTCTTCTTCGTCTGTGACCTCCAACCTACGCTCCTCGATGTGTTTGTGGGGAAGTTTCTTCTTCATCTCCCTAATCACGCATGGGGATTTATCAATCAGTTGCATGGCCTTGTGTTATTTATGTCCACTAAATGGTGTGTAGAAATGTGGATGTTGTGCTTTTTGTTCCTGTTTACGAGCAAGTATCACGTTCACTGACTTCCACTCTGCCGGGATCTCCGAGTAGGTTCCAATTGCAGCGCTCCCTCCTCAGGCCCCTCTCTCCTCAGGCCCGGAACTCTCTCCTCAGGCCCCTTTTTTCATGTGTATCCGAGGTATTAGCGCCACCACTGGTCGGATGATATTGTAGGCTATTTATATTGACTTACTTACATTGAACTTCCGTTTAAGCCTTAGTCAATAGTGTTTAAAATAGGGGAAACTGGTATTGCGGCTAGCGTTCATTCAACAAATATTATTGACAGAGTATAAGTATTATATTAAGTATTAGTGACAGAACAGTGGTCAGTCTACCTGCATTAACTGTGTCGATCATCAAGACAACAACACAGCAGGCCTATCCACTTTATTGTAGGTTATATAATATGCACAATAAGCGATTCACAAATGTGTCTTTTTTATTTTCATGTAAGCATATATTGAATATGACATTGCCACCCTGGGTTAAATGCACAATAATATAATTGATATAGTCGAATTAACATTTTACAACCATCGTCCTCACGGTAACCTGAAAACCCACAGCAGTCCATCCATAGTCCGTTAAAAGTTAATAGACCGTAGAACGTAGATTTCAAACAATCGTCTAGCCAAATGTGTCAGCAAAGGTTTTATGGTCTGAAGACGGCAAGGCTACTTTAAAAAAAAACTTTACTAGGTCTTACTTTCACTTAACAGTCCTTCCCCCTAGTGTGTATTCTTTAACAATATTTTGTTTCCTTCCGCCAAACATATAAAACCATAAACCATCATCAAGTACAATTCTTTTTATTTTAACAATTTTTACAAGCAATGTCACAGAAGGCTTTACAGATGCCCATAGATTCTCGCAAACCTTTTTGTTTTGGGTTTTTAACCATCTTAAAACCCTAAGGAAAACTCCCTGAAACTTACTGTTGTGACACATTCATATCATTATAAGCAACTAAGGGAATTAACAATATTTTTACAGTGATTAAAGTTACATTGTGACTAATAAACCATAAACAAATGTATGCTGGTGGTTGTACTTTTCATCCAATAAATGTATTATACATTGCACAAAATAATTATTGTTTCAAGTAGTTTCTTGTCTTTTTTTTAGCACCTCACATTTGACACCTTTTGAAAGAGGACGCAACTTTGATTGTTATGAAAGGGAATTAAATATATTTCCCCATTGTTCGCAGATAGACACAAAGGTGCAACTATTGTTTTAAGAGTTCCACAGTGCCCCTAGTTCCCCTAC
>CAEFZP010000229.1:0-41463 GCA_903064625.1 Mallotus villosus | reverse complement strand
TGCTACTACTAACTTTCAGGGAATCGCTTGTTTGCTAAGGGTCGGGTCGTGACTCCACATTATACACTGACAACATTGTATTGAAATCTAATATTTTTATAGCACTTTTTATTGTGTAAAGAGATACCAACCTTTCGTAAACGTTCGCCAGCCGTCTTCTCTGCACCAATTAGGCCAAATAGGATGATCTCGTTTTCATGACATGCGTATAATAGGGCATTAGAAACTTTTTTTAGCAAGCCCTGCAAAATAGCCTGTGTGGGCTGTGTGTGCGTTTGTATGTGAGACGCGTGAGTGACAGACACGGAGGGAGAGGAAATGCAACTGAACGAGTACGCTGCGTGTTCGTAATAGCGTAAAAAAACGAAACTCAATGTGTTGCGGCCGGTGTTTAACCTGTGGCGCACCGCCACGAAATAGTCTATGTGTGGGAAACACTGGCCTCTGCATACCAACTGAGGCACGGCCTCGACTTACCAACGTTGATGGTGACATGTCACCTTGTTAACATGCTGCTGTATACCCACGCCCGGCCAGCCACCTGACGAATATTTATTATTATTAGCATGGCACATGTAGGCCTACCTGGTATTGAGAGAACAGAACATGCAATACAACGTGAAAATGAAAGTTATTGAGAGGTAGGAAGAGTGGAAGCCATTCTCCTCTGGCCTTCCCAGAACATCAGTGGCATTCAGTCTGATGTAACGTTGAACACTTGCAGATGACCAACGACCCATCACTTTCAGCGTCGAGGCTGAGACCACTTGAGACGCTGACGTAGCCGCACCGATTCGGAACGAGTGCGCCGTGTACAGCTTCGGGTCCAGACCACAGCGCCGGCATAGGATTCCGAGCCTCCCGGTGAACCAGTATGTGCTCATGGCTTTCCCAGCATCGGTGAAGAAGAGGGGCTCGATCGTTATCGTGGATGAACGCCAGCAGAGGTATTTCACCATGGAGGAGAGGGGACTCTCTGTGGACCCTGCCCTGGGCTTCTTGGCCATGCCAGCACCCGCGGTGGAAGCTCGCTTACTCTTCCCCGGAGCTTTGTGGGGAACGGGAACCTCCGCTTCGTCCTCGCACACGTCCATGAAATTGAGGTATAACTCCTCATGCGAAATACCGACTGGAGGACTAAGGCCCTTTTCGTAGTATCCAGACAGAATTCGAGGAACAGGCCATTCCTCGATTGGGACCGGCTGCCACACTGCCAGGCAAGAACTCCGACGGGGTTTGGAAGATCCGGCTGGAGGGATTCCCGCTTCCTCTACAAGTCCACTGTCGATCAATGAATCCCCACGGAACTCCTCCAATTCAGACCCGGAAAGACACGACGTATCGACTCCCTCACTCGACAACAGCAGGATGACTGATGTCTATGTCTCACTAGCAATGCATATGCGGGGATACCCCGCTATATACCCCGCCCTATTAAGAGGGAGTACCCTGCAGCGTAATATGACGCGTTGCTAGTGACGCGCTATGTCTCGCATCCTCCTTCATGAACCAGCTCGGCTCAATTATTGAACTTATTGCACATTATGAAGCAGGAAGCTCCATTGAATGGAGGAATTATCAAAACTACTGAAAACATTCTACCAAAAAGGGAGTAATTTAGTACAGAGGGCTAACAAGTGTTGTGGAAGATCTGACTTCCACCAAAACTATACGCTCAAAGTCTTTCAATGGCAGAATATACTATATTTACAATTAGTCCTTATTTGATGTTTATGAATCTGCTCAGTCCATATCAGTTGACAATGCTCACACTTGCTTTTTGTCAGTATCAAAAATTAATATACTGGAATTTATAGAGTACAGGCACAATTTCCCACAGCAAATTGTAAAAATAACCTACTTCTCAAAGAAAGACCAATAGTCTAGAAATACGCCTGAATACATTTTATAAATTACCTTGTGGTCTGCACTTTCGACACTAGAGTGAGCTCTTTCTCCAGATTTATTGTGAATGATTTCATGTTGCTATATAGAGGCACTGAATTTACCAATTGCAATAATGCCATCGTAAGGTTTTGGGTCAGCTTTAGGATCCACAGTTTTTGTGGAATTTGGCAGTCTCTAACAGTATTACAGTCTACCTTCTAAAATGTTTTACAGTCATTCGCTATCTCTCTCTCTCTTTCTCTCTCACACACACGCACACAAACACACACTCATTGCACTCAGATCAGTGGTAACAACCTTTACCAAGGGCACACCACCATACTTATTTTTTTGTAATGTATGAATTTGATTAATGTCCGGCTTATACACTTACATTTTATTTGATAACTTGGCAGAGTCCCCATCATTACAATGTATGTCTCTTTAAGCAAACTGCACTAAAATGTAGCCAAGTGTTGCTGTCCTCATCCAGCATTTGGTTAATCAATGCATCTATCTGAGAAAGTCTGTTGTGCGCCATCATTATAAAGAAACACAACTTCAATAAACTGGCTTGGGTAATTTGGGCTGTAATCTGTAGCCCTCATAAAGGAGGTGTTCTGGTCCTAATAATTATTTAATTATTTATTTGGAATAAAAATCTGGTTTACATTTCCAAGATGGTAGATTATCTTCTGTATGTTTGACTGAATATGTACAGTACCACTGTCTTCAATGTGTATTCTGTCTTTTGAGAGACATATTCAATATATTCAGTATTTATTTTGGCAAAAGCGGATAACTCGAATAGCAAAATCAGCAAACTGCACATTTGAGAATTAATGTAAGACAATGAATGTAATGAATGAGTAAAGCATTCAATTTACACTGGTTACCTCCTCTGCTGACAGTGCAGACTTTTCAAAGTTTTTTTCCCCAAGCAATGGAGGGAGCTTTTCTCTGTCCGCTATAATCACACTTTTTTCACTAGGTTACGCCAATAAGTTTCAGCTTTCCTTTTCTTTATATGCCCCGAAGGAAATAACATCTCTTCACGTGTCTTCAGTTTTGTCTGTCCTTAACCCTATTTAAAGATTGTGTTTCACGCAATTAAGAAAGGAGCACTCTACTGTGCAAGACGGATGTTCCACATCACACTGACCAGGGCTGCGATTCCCGAAACCATCGTAGCTAAAGAGACACTTGAAAATCGTTGTAGATGAACGAGAGCTCCAGAACAGTCGTAGATCGCTAAGTGCATCGTAACACAGAGACTCAGTGGAGACACACGTCGGCCGACCATAAAAACTACATAGACTAATGCTGAAAGTTAGTTCCGATGGAAGATAAGATTACGTATTTTGGTTCTCTTTTTACACCTGTTGCGTTGGAACTGGGATATTTGTTAGTGAACCATACAAGTGTAAGTACCGAAACAATATCAGAATCAGGTTTATTCTCAAGTAAATTTAGGTTACACAAAATAATTTGATTTGGTGGGTTTGGCACATGCAATAAACAAAGGTAAATTTAACAAACAAATGTCAGTCTTATTCAAAATACTATAACATTGAAATATGGCTGTTGTAACGTGCAATAGTAACTAGAAATGCATTAACGAAACGCTTTTACGAGTGCAATAACACAACAACAATTGAACATTGAAGATGTTTATTAGAATTATAGGCCTGGTAGCAAGCCCGGTGGATGAAGAGGCTGGTGGCAGAGCCGAGCCTGATGTTGGGAGATGGTAGCGCCCAGGAAAGACTCCACAGTGTTGACTGGGAAGTCACACATGGTGAAGGGGCTGAGAGGGAGTGAAAACTCATACAAAAATCATAAAAACCATTGAAGATAGCCTAAGTCCTGCGCTGCGGACTTGTCCCCTCTGGTTGTGGGGATTTGGATGTGGTCTGGGATGTGCCGAAGTAATGCAGTTGTGACAGCCTGCACAGATCTTGACACTGGGGCCTTGGAGAGCCCATGTCCATCTACAATAACCTCCAGAAAACTGCCAGTGGCATAGAACCTTATCACTGCCAGTAGGGTTGCAGGGGTCAGTGCAAAGGACCTCCTTGTTAGCCTGCAGGTCTGCTTCTATGTGGTTCAGGAGCATTCTGATATCATGATGTCATCTGACATATCTTACACTCAATGAGTATAATTGATCAACCATCAATTAAAGTAGAGTTGATTATTCATGTCAGAAACTGATTCCATGTTGAAGACATGGGGTATTCATTACTTGTGTGTTTGTCATTTGTCACAATGTCATTTGTGGCCAATATTTGAGAATCATCAGACTGCAAACATGGTCTTGGAAAGCTGTTGGCCTATTATTGCAATATTGTAGATATATTTCTATAACACTAGAAATGAAGACTGAATATGTTGGATTGACATGCTTGCTGCTAGCTGGGACATGCCATGAGTGATACCATTTCAATGCATGGTTTTTAACCTTGTAGTTCAATAGGTAGTAAATATAGGACTCATATACATATACCAAGAAGAGTTAAAAACCAAGGAGAAATAGGCTAGTTGTTTTATTCGTTTGTTCTCCCTGCTCCTGCTCCACACATGGATCTAAGGTGAAAAAACATGTAAGGATTGGACAGTCAACACTGAATGATACAATACACAATTCAACCTTTACTTAATTAAAGTACACATTGTTGGAGATGAGCCCACTTCATTTCCAAGACCTCCTATTGGTATTTAGCATCCTGTGTCGCTGATTGCAGGGTCCTGACACCAGTGTAAAACTCAGATGCAGCATAGTTTGCAAGTTCACCTTATTCTCTTTGTCTTCATGTAGCATCATACAATGTAGCCTACATTGAAAAGTACAAAAATAAGTAGCCTATAATAAATGTAAAGTTTTCTGTAGCGACAGAAAATATTATTTGTGTGCCGTAATTCGTCAATTATTGTGGTTAACGTTTTAATTCTTCAGTCAGAAGAATCACATTTCAGTACAATGGACAGCGTCTTGCTAAGTGCAACTCAAGAGACACGTACGATGGTTCTCCTTACGAGCATGTTCGGGAAACGCACGTAAGAAATAATTTATTTGGATCGTAGAGAACCCTCGTATCTCGTACGATCCATCGTTATCGGGAAACGCAGCCCAGATCTCGGTTTTGAAAACTCCAATCAAGCTCCAACCCCGCGCTTTTCATTTTGAAGCAAAGGCCCTGAGGATGTCACCCAGCTTGTTCTGGTTATTTTATTCTATTAACTCCAAAATAAATATCTACAAATATTACTATGACTAAGATCAATTCGTTTTGAAAATCAGAATGAGCCAGGTGCCTTAAAGGGGTTATTGATTGCAAAACCGATTTTACCTTGTCATAGTTGAAAAATGACAGTTTGGTGTGTAATATAGACATACAGTGAACCTCAAAGTCCATTGAAACCTCTTTCCTATCAACATTTCACTTCTCACTACTGTTTTGAAACTGCAACTGGCAAACGGCAGCTTTTGAAACAGTGCAACTTGGGACGTCACAAGTTGCAGCGTCATCTTTGTCACGCCTCAACATTTATACAGAACAGCCCTCTGGTGTTCTGGCCCCGGATCTCAGAAACTCGTTTAGCTGCGCGCTGCTCTATGTACTTCCACGCGAACAACAAAGGAGAAAGTTTGAACGTTTTTAAAGTATATTGAAAATGGACCATCATAAATGCAGTGTTCCAGGCTGCACTGGGAATGCTGACACTTTTCATAATCTTCCCAAGGAACCAGACACTCACGGTCATGGCTTTCTCCTGTATCTAGCATAATAGAATGCTAAATACGTTTTTAAACACATCAACATACCTTACTTAGCAAAGACTAGTTAGACTAGCTGTAGTCGGCATTAGAAGGGAAGCTTCCAAAAAAATTGCCAGAAAACGAAAGCAGTCTAGCCTTTTGCTGACGCCTGTCTAGATTATCTATTCGAAATAACTGGAGAAAGGCTGTGCTAAATACAGGATACGTTAGCATTGCTAATAACTTTTACCGACAAAATCATACTACAGCTTGCGGTTGTGATGAACATAACTAAGGTCGGAACGCACCTCTTTTCAGCAACAGCTTCATAGCAAAAACTGCTCATTGTCCCAGGTTTTTAAAACCGTCCTTGGTGAAATGGTTCGCGCAACTGCACAGAGATCTTCTATGCTACGGTATAAACAAACATCAGCCATACCCGTCTAGTCAATGTTAACTAGACTCAAGCTCATCTGCTTTTCATCGGTGATTTGCAAGGAATGTAAGAACAGCTAGATAGCGAAAACACCTATACTGTAGGCATGTAAACCAGTTTAGCTTGCTAACGCAAGAGCATGAATGTGTTATGATTTAGCCTAGTTTATTGGCAATGGGACTTACGTTATTTCATGTTCCTGGCTATGTTTCATTCAAATAAATAACCTGTGTCGTTATGTAAATCTACAATTCAGATGCATGTTTGTCCAGATCTATTTTTCAGCAAGATAGCTATAGCTAACTGAAGCTGAGTTGAATCACGATAGTTTGTTTGCTAAGCTGTAGTGCTAACGTTACCCACCTAAGGCGATCCTGTTTGTTTCGACAACAGAAGTGGAAACTACCGTAATCATGATATCTAGTCAATCTGTTGAAAATAGTGTTGTGTAGACACAATAGATTTATTTGTAAGTTTTTATTTCAAGTCGCCACCTTCTTGTTTCAGTGAGTGCTGTTGGCCGTCTTTGCTCCGCAGCTTCGCTCGTTGTAAACCAACCAATCAGCACACAGCTCATCTAAATACAATGATAAGGGAAAAAGCTAGTTTTTTCCCGGAAAAAAAAATGCTGGATGTAAAAGAGGGCATAGAACAGCACCTGGGCCATTTTCAGCCAAACCAATGTTACATACCCTATTCGGAGACCTTAAGGAACAGTGTAATCAAAAAACCCAGTCAATAACCCCTTTAATGGAAGTGCTCCTCTGCTTCAAGCTGAGGAGCTGGGGTTGGGGTTCTTGACTTCAAAATTGCGGGACACCATTTTTAAACAGCTTTGATGCCTGGTCTAATCATTAATAGTACAAAGAATTACTTTTGTGACAAAACAAAGTTAACATTTAGAATAACTCAAGGCAGTCAGTTTGTTATTTTGATGGTATTTCTAGGTTTTTGTTAAATAACAGTTTGCTTCTCATTTAAAATTAAGACATTTTAGCAGTTTTCTTCGAATTATGAGGTTTTATTAAGATAGATCCGGAAAATATTTTAAACGGTTTGATGTTGTACGCTTGTGCGGTGACCCAAGCCAATAGAAGCTCCCAGTGGCCATCCCCAATGTTTCACCATCAAGCAGGAGAGGCCACACTGCATGCGATTAAAGGGTTATGTCAAAATCCTCTTAGAACCTTCCAAAATCACCTGGGGTAAATCAATTAATTCATTAAGTAAGTAAGGTCAAAGCCAATACTTGAGGAAAAGACAAATCAATTCAATTTGGTGGAGCTAAGAAGAGAGAAACTTTAATTACTGGATGTTTAATTAAAGACTGTTGGCTATGTGACATTATTGGTTGTTCGATACATCTCCTTCTATAAGATCCATGAGACCTGTCACAAGCAGATAAGATGTCAAATTTTCTGTGTCTGGGTCCTAATGACTGTTTGAGGATGAACACAATAATATTTTTGATGGAGTTTTGTAGTATAATTGCTGTTTGTGTGTGTAAAGCAGAGGCGTAGCCACTGGTAGGCCTGGGTATGCACAATTTGTTCTAAGGCCTACCCAAAACCGAAAATATCTCAGAAAAAATATGCACCGTGTGCACATCGCAAAGTAAATAAGTAAAAAAACTTGAAAAGATGCCTATCCATATTTTTCTAGGCCTACCCAAAATATTATTCTGGCTACGCCCCTGGGGGGTATTCCATCAACGTCGCTAACGCAAGTCTCGCTAAAACGAATAAGACTCACTTGGGTAAACGTCAACTCAGACTTAAGCCTCAAGCCGTTCCACTAACAGGCAACGCTAACTCAAGCTAGACCTCAATAAGCTTAGACTGTGCAGCCCAGATAAGGCGGTCGTCGAAAAGAGGAGTTATGTCGCAAAAAGCAAAGCGTAAACCAGCAGAGTGGTGTTGTTTCAGCAGCGTAAATTGATTTTTTGATTCACATGACAAGGGAGACAACTTGTCAAACCATTACCACCGTTAAAAGCGTAAATTGTAGACACACCAAATTAACATATATGCATTCAGTGATTTACTGATAATTTGCGTTTGATGAGCTGTTTGAAACCGTTCTGACAGTAGGCTGGCCTATGGCCGATATTCTCAACCTAGACGCTCTGCTTAGTTTCTAAGGCCTTATTTGATGTCACTTAACCAATGGCTTTTGAAAAGAGTTAAAGTGACATCATAACTTGTTTATTTAAATGTATATATTTGTTGGAGATGAAGTAAACACGTAAATCGTTCATGTATGCACTTCAAAAAGTCTTAATTTACGTTTCCGAACACGGACTTAAGTGTTTGGCACGCAGCAATTTACTCGACGGAACTTCTTTGAGAAAATTCTTTGCAACACATTTTAGTGTAGCTTGACTTTTAGCCTGACATGGAGCAGGCTAGTTCCGAAGTGTGAATTATCTTGGTTACGTAGCATAAGCCACCTTAATGGAACGGAACTCTCGCTAAAGTAAGTGAGACTTGGCGAAATAAGTCTTGCTTTTCCTTAATCGACATTGATGGAATACCCCCCTAAATTCCTGCGCGCGAAACACTTTAGTCCGTGTTAGGAAACGTAAATTAAGACTTACGATGTACACGTTTACTTCATCTCCAAAAAATATATTAATTTAAATAAACAAGTTAAGAAATAATGTAACTTTAACTGTTTTCAAAAGCCATTGGTTAAGTGACAGAAAATAAGGCCTTAGAAACTAAGCAGAGCGTCTAGACAAGTTACAATCGTTTATGGCGTATCCGTTCTTTGACAACCCTTTTATCTTAATAAATGCGTGCAGCTTATTTTGAAGTAATTTATTAATTGTGTTCAAGATGTGAAGACAAAAACATTATTAGCCCACATCAAGTTCAATTAACCTTGGCCTTCTTCAGTGTTTTGAATTGTATCCTACAATTTTCAATTGCTGCCACGTTCTTTTTTGGGTTATATTCTCAAACTCCTGTTGAGAATATCGGCCATATGGCCAGCCTACTGTCAGAACGGTTTCAAACAGCTCATCAAATTACGCTAATTATCAGTAAATCACTGAATGCATATAGCCTATGTTAATTTGGTATGTCTACAATTTACGCTTTTTAACGGTCGTAATGGTTTGACAAGTTGTCTCCCTTGTCATGTTAATTGGGGCAACCCTTTTTGGGGACTACTCCCAAAAAACTCAGAAAATCAATTTACGCTGCTGAAACAACACCACTCTGCTGGTTTACGCTTAGCTTTTTGCGACATAACTCCTCTTTTCGACGATTACCTGATCTGAGCTGCACAGTCTAAGCTTATTGAGGTCTAGCTTGAATTAGCGTTGCCTGTTAGTGGAACGGCTTGAGGCTTAAGTCTAAGTTGACGTTTACCCAAGTGAGACTTATTCGTCTTAGCGAGACTTGCGTTAGCGACGTTGATGGAACACCCCCCAGTTCAACATACCCCATGATTGATATTTGTGAACAGATTCCATTAACATTAGAGGACTTGCCTTTGGATACAATTGGCTATCATCAAAACAGCTATAAAAGCTTTACAGGGAAAATTGATTGTTTACAAGTGTCAAAGACTACTACATCTGGTGAATCATCATCATTGAAAAAGGACTCTCTGCGCCATGTCAATTCAATCTGAAGGAGTTCCAAGGTGTTCCTTCTTGTTTCCCAATCAGTGCATTTTCTGTGACAAAGCAAAATCCAAGTTCAAGGGCAAAACTAGAAGAGAGCTTACAAAGTTTCAGAGTTGGAAACACAAGGAACCAGCCTGGAAAGTTATTGAACCTAGGGCACAAGAATTAAAGTGTGTGTCGAGCAGCAACTAACAGCAAGTGGAATTTCCCAAAGCACATCCTTCTATGTGTCACACTTCGACACCTCTATCGAAGCAAACAGGTGAGTTATAAGTTAATTTACTGCTCACGAGTTCCTACATTGTCAACGCTGAACTCTTTTTGTTACAGGTATTTGATTTTGATATTAAGTCTTTGTAGCTCACAACCATCCTTTCACGACTAGGACACTCAGAAACATATTACTTCAGTATGGAACTTGAGACAGCAATTGCCAAGGCTTTTGATGACATTTCCAGCCACCTGACCCCTCAAATCATCACCGGCAAGGGAAACACTGTTTTTCACAGCGAGTGGGACAGCCTGAACAGAATCACAACCAATGTTCATGGCTCAAATGCTGTAAACAGCGCCAGGGGAATCATGTTTCAAGAGGTGAATGTGGCCATGTGAGCACCAAGAAGAGGACCCTTCCTTTCTATGACAGGTCAGGTCATCCAAGATGAGAAGCCTTAAGATCACGCCTCCCGAAACACTCCCAGAGCTGGCATTCAAAAGAGCTGGCCCCAAATTCCCCAACAATGCCAACTTTACCCCTACTGCTGACAACCAAGAGTCATATGATGCCTCAATTTTTCAGTACAATACCCATCTCTTCTTTTATTTCAAGCACAGGAAAGTGCCTCCTAGGAAATCTACAATTGACTTGTACATCCATAAAATTAAGTAAGTGGGAGTTCATCTGAAGTATAAACTTTATTTATTATTCATTTCCTACAGATCTACCACTCTCTACATTGCAGGTGGTCAACTCGGTCTCTTCAACAACTGCGGCGCATACCAGAAGTGGTGCCGCACAACCTCTGCCCGAGCTCAGCTCTATGAGCTCACTCTAGAGATGTGTGGCATGATTGACGACCCTGAGATGCCAAAGGCAGGCAAGCACCGTGAGCTGGAGCCCGCCCAGTTCAAAAAGTCTGAGGAGGCGGTGCAGAGTCATTGCTGCCACCAAGGGCTTCACAAACCCCTGGAGAATCTCTGACAAATGCCGACTGTACTCCCTGCATCTGGGGCTCCAATTGATCCAGAGGTTGACGTGCTGCGGGCCAAGGCTGCAGGGAGGGCTGCCAAGAAGCAGTTCATCCAAGAGGGCTTTGTTTCCAAGAGGAAGGAGTTCTTTGACCGCCTCAAGAAACGTATTAAACTCAAGACGAGGGATCACTGCAGCAAGAGGTGGATATTGATTTAACTTATACTAATTGCACATTTTTTACACAAAATACACTCTGTTAAGGTCTGTTGTATTTATGCCTTCCTCATTTCTTTACTTTCCATTACAGTTCTTTGTGTACCAGGAGCACGACGAACCTCAAAAGACATCTGAAAGCCCACCATCCTGCAGTTCATGCCATTGTCAGTGACTAGGGCTTCACTTGCACAACTTGGATAGCTAGCTAATAATTATCGATTGAAGCCTTCTGTTAGCCTTGGCAAATGATTGACAACATTTTTAGATAGCTAACCATGAGGTAGCATAGCTAACTTAAACTAGCTATCGATAGCTAGCTAGTAAGCCTAAATGCATTAATCAAAAAAAAACTTTATTATGTGATTGGTTTACATATCCTTGTCTATTTGGGCAATTGTTATTATCATGTATTTGGCACCACTTTCCACTGTCAAATCTAGCCCGTGTAGCTAAATCGGTTGTTTATCAGATTGCACAGCTATTCTTAAGGAGGACATGTGTTTGATTTAGCTCTAAAGCCAGGAACGCATAGAAGTTGTATTGTGCTATCACATCATTTAAATCTTCACAATCTAGACTTTATATTCTCTTATATTTTAATGATAAAACTGTTAATTAAGCATTGTCGTAAAAATATTATTTACATTTAATTGATTGGAATTCAGCGGTAGGCATATAGTAGTGTTTTATGATCAGATGCAACAACTCTAGCTTGAGTGAGCCAGATGCAGCTTTAATGCAGGCTTCTCATTTAGACATATTTTACAGTTTACATACGAACTCCTCGTGCTCGCTCTTACTTTAGCGTTCCCAGCATACATTAGGCTACATACAACACATCATTAGAGTGCCACCTAGTGGCACAACTACATTGTAACAACTAGGAGATCTGTAATTACATTTTAGTCTAGTTTTCGTCGATTAAAACTAGACAACATTTTTCTGAATTTTAAGGATTAAAATGTCTAAATGTGACTAAAACTAATATGCATTATCGTCTAAAGACTAAATCAAAAATAGCTGCCAAAATTAACACTGCTTCACACATGTACAATTGCAGACCATATTTGGGCTCTTAAACATTTGAAGTCATGCAGTTGTTGTCTTATGTATTAATTGTTACATGATGTAGTAGTATTTAGTTTCTATACTTGTTACAGGTCCAGACTTCTGAGATCTATGCACTGTGGTCCAACCAGGAGGAGACAGACAGCCGCATTGTCCTGTACCTCCACCAGGCTGTCAATTGGGGGTACAAGTCCTGTGTGGTGAGGACACCTGACACAGACATTCTGTTTCCGCTTTTAAAGGCAAAGGAAAGGTGAATCCCCTGAAGAAGCTCCAGCAGAATCCTAAACTCCACAATGCTTTCAGGCAGCTTGGTGCAGACTGGCTAGTCACAGATGAACTTCAACGGGAGATGGAGAGCTTCACATGCATCATGTATGGCCAAGCACGGATGACATCAGTTGACGCAGTACGAGCCAAGATGCTGAGAAAAATGGTCGGTGCTGACAAAGTCCTGGACTTGAAATCAAAAGTAGACCTGGAACGCCTGCCACCCCCCAAATCAAAAGTAGACCTGGAACGCCTGCCACCCCCCAAAGTCTGTCTCATCCCACATGTACAGACAGGCAGACAGCAGACGAGGCAATAATCGAAAGCCCCATACCATATGATCCAGGCATGGGCTAGGAGAAGACAGGAGAGGAGGAGGTGTTGAAACCTGTTTGGACAATTGGACCCATCCTCCCTCCTTCTCTTGTTGAGGTACTGGCTCAGAGAGTCAGAAGAGTAGACAGCTCTTGACAAGGTAGCTGATTCCAACAACAACAATTTGTCTATGAGTGAAGAGGATGAAGAGTATGAACATAATGATGAGGATGAAGTGCTGGAGGAAATAGACTCAGAAGATCTCTTCAGTGATGATGAGGAAGATGAGTAGTTTAGGTCAACTTTTATAATTTATTATTTTTTGGGCATAAATTAAAGAAAGAGTCAATATGTTGTCAAATGTCAAAAATAACCATTCCATTAAATTCCTGAGGTCAGAATTGTACGGGAAAATTTGTTAATTTGTCTCTATGTTCTCTATGTCTCTCTGTACTTCAAATGTTATGCCACTGTCTATATCATATTGGGGTTTTTCGGTTGCAGCAAAATATAAAAAATTAAGCCTTTGGGACATTATTTCAGCTTGGTACCTGGCAGATTCTGAAAATATACACTTAAAAAAAAATCAGGTGACATAAAAAAAGCCGGGGGGTGGCGTGGACCCCTATTTACATCTAGACTAGTTTACTGATGTAAAAACTGCCAGAACATTGCAAATGTACAAGCGCTGTATGGTGCATGGTAAAGCCTTTACAATTATGACAACTGGCTCAACCATTGTGTATGTCATGACTTCTGTTATTAACTAAATGTTTAGATGTTTATCTAATTAATCTTTAATTCCCTGATGAATACCTAAGTTAACGTTACTGTTTCCCGTCACAATCTGTAATTTATTTGAGCAACATTCTCAGCCCTTGGGTCTTCATCGCTAGTGTTATACGCCGTGGACGTGCACACAGAATTGACCAAAAGCTTTTTGGCACTGAAATAAAGACAAATCATTGAAATTGTAGGATTTGGTCTTCTCATTGCCTACAAATAGAAATCTAACAATGAGTAGCCTTGGTTTGAAGGAAGATGGGAAACTGAACAGTGTATTAACATTAACCAAATAATGCCAATAGCCTACCAATTGCAGTTATTTGACTCTTTGGGTTAAATCAAACCAAGAATGGTCAAATTAAGGTGAAATAATATAATCATGTAATCATATTGCAAATGAATGAAATCAATGAAGGTTAACTAGGCCTACTCCACCATGACTATTGTAAACCAGACATACAAAGCCAGAGCTGAGGAGAGGTCTCAGGAGATCAATCATCCACAGAAAAATGCTTCACAATTCCTTTTAATACCCAAGAACAACTACAATCACACCACAATCTTGACCCTTTCTTATCAACATGACAATGCTACAGTAAGTTACACAATGAGATGTGAGAGCCATCAAATTGAGACTCCATCCAGTAACTCCATAGTTTACCATATGAGAGGTGGGGGCAGGTTGATAGCCTTACAAGGTCAGCCTTTATTCTTCTGCCCTAAGTACACCATCTCTTGGTCAAAATAGAAATTCAGCAAATTCAAAAATTAATATTCATATAGGTTATTGTTCCTACAATTAACATCACCTGTGACCATGCATCCTCCCGTAACTGGAGTTCCAGTCAATCTTTTTCGAGATTAGTCTTTATTCGTCTACCCTAAGTAGGCCTACACCATCTCTTGGTCAGTTTTTGGCACTTTCTTCATGAGGTACAGTTTGTACAACTCATTTATTTGTAACTATATAGGAATACATGAGATTACATTAGCTACATTTCACAGTTCCACATGCAAAATACACCTGCCATTAAATGAACATCTCACTGTAGCATCCATGCTCTGTTCAACAGGATTAGAATGTGCAAATAGTTTTTATACAATGTAAATAATAGTAGGCTACATGGGGAGAGAACTACCAGGTACCACACAATTCTCTGCATCCATTTCTGCGGCAGCAGTCAATGTCTTTTCGTCATCATCATCTTTTGATGAAAAGCATTCTGTTGGGGGAAACTGCTTGAAATAGGCACCAATTGATATTGAATTAGTATCATGTCGAATATGATTAAAACCAAGGTGACGTCGAGGCTACAATCACAAGCGTAGGCTATAGCCTAAGCAAACTATGCATTAACTGTTCGTAGTATGTTTTTATATTTAATAAAACATTGAACATGCTATTTTATTAAGGCCACCACTTTTTCTCAGACAGTGGGGTTAAATGTTCAATGTATGGACTGGCTATTACATTCAAATGTATGCTCGGCAGCAATTGTCTCCCACGCCACTGGCATACACTGCTACAGCCGTGTTGCTTTTTTCCGGAATATGTACTCGACCATTAACACAAAATAAAACTTGAATCTGAAGTTTGGTGAAGTAGGACAACGTTTTTTGTCGCCGGGTGGCATGGTGGATCCTAGTATCGGAGCTCCATTGATGTTGGCTTTCAATAGTTCTCGTGCGCGCGCTTAACTATGAGTTGACGTACTCGAGTTGAGTTAACTAATTCATATCAGCTTTTCTGGAACCGAATTCTCAGAGTTTCTCATGTTAGAGTAACTCAACTCAGAGTTCAGGGTTAATCTCAGAGTTTGTTAAACCCGCTACCTGGAATACCCCCCAGGAAAGTGTCAATGTGTGTTGAAACACCAAAGTCCAGTGTTTCAAAATCCAAATGCCATTTTCTTTATTGCTACGTGAATGCATTTACTATGTATCATAAACACATTTCTCTTTTCATGCCCTGGATGCTGTGTTTTAATTTTTTTTGTTTTTTGTCTAATAATTGCTCCATAGTGTTTATATATTGATTTGCTGTGTTTATGATGTGACAGCAAAATTAAACAGCTTGTTTGATTTTGAGCACAGGTTAAGTGGTTTAGGGGCGAGTGTTTGATTTTGCCAGAAGAGTTAGAGGTTTTGGAAATTTAGTTTGAAGATTTGGTTTTGTGTTTACAGTTTTGAGAAAAGGGTTGAGTGTTTCAAGAAATGTTTTTAACAATTGTGAAAAACTGTAATCGCTGACTACATCACAGGCACAATGCACTAATTGTTAAGTGCTTGTTTGTGTTTCAATCAAAGGCTTAAAAGTTTGAATAGAAAATGTAATTTTGCCTTCCAAATGGAACCTTTCTTCCCTCAATGCTTTCCCATTATCTTTGTTTTCTATGGGATTACGAGCAGCAGGTAAGAGGTTAAAAGCATGCTGACCTTTTTTTCTTGGATTTGCATTTATTTTCCCCCATGGCAGCTCATGCTTCCGACATTTTCATTCTGTTTGGGACAAAATCTGGAAATATTTTGTATTATAATTCTGGAACAAAAACAGCTTCACATGTTTTCTCAAATATTTCCCCCCCCACACCCCACCACCACCATCACAATGACACACTCTTCAACTCTCTTTCTGCATATATTTTAGTAAGGCTATGTATATATGTGCATGTGTCACTTGAAAATACTCTGCCGTCATATCATTAAAACCTGGTCCTTCTGGAAATGAGTGTTTGGCTGTCTAGATTTTGGTTGTAAGTATCGTATCAGATACAGAGCAATTTACACAATTGTAAAAAAGACAACTGTGTTGAATTCCCTTTTAATGTGTTTAATATTTAGGATATAAGTATTCTTGTAAGCTTTCATTTTGAAGCTCTTTCCCAAGTAATTACACAAATCAAAGGTGTAAATAAGGAAGTGAAAGTTGAAATGTACTTAAAAGTATATTCAAATATATATTTGTATTCTTTTATCAGGAAAATGTATTTTGTTTCCAAAACTGAGATAAGTAGACTCATGGTTATGGTGAATGGGGACAAATGTTCCATCTTTTTTTCTCATTCTATCTGTTCGCTGTTTCTCTATTTTTCAATTTCTTCTCTCTCTCTCTGTCTCTCTCTTTCTCTATGTCTGACTGTCACACATTCCCTCCATCCCCATTTGTCCCCAGATTGTGCCGGGTGTTAATCCCTGGCATAAGGGAGCTAGGCTGGATTAGTGACCGATGGAAACATCTGTAGGAGGGCTGGATCAGCAGGGGGGTTGGGTGGTGGGGTCAGTGTGGAGATGCGCTTGTGATAAAAGGTCAGAGCTGTAATGTGAAGGCAGAGAATAGGATGGGCTTTTTGTTTAATGTTAATGTTTAATGCTGTTTGTTCAATTTAAATCTGAAAACTTTTGAGATCCAAAACTTCCAAAAACATACAAGCACGAAGATGGGAGGAATAGAGGAGTATGAAGAAATGTATAATTGGGAGGTGCGTTGAGGGGCGCTCGCGTTCCTCCGTACTTCGACTGGACTGAAGGAGGAGTTGAGGTGCGATATTCTTCTCCTGAACTTTAGTTATGCCTAACTTCATTTATATGGTAACATGACGATGTCATCAGTAGCGTTTTTTGGCACGGCGAAGCGATAAGAATCCTCTGCGCCGCGAAGTGGTTTTCTATTATCGATCATTTCATTGTGTGGGAAATTGGCAAATTGGCGCCCCCTGCAGCTGCAGGCGCCCCTGCTTGCTGAGAAGGTGCCGTGCACAGAAGCTGTGTGAGATGGGGAAACGGGAGTGGGCGCTGTGAACAATTCACCTCTGGGTCTCCCAAATGGAATGGACAAGGTGGGGAACGGGGAATCCACTGTATAGAGCAATACTCTAATGGAATTAGTGGGTCAGTCACACCTCAAATTTCTTCCAAATAACGCACATTTTATTTATAAAGTTATAAATACAGGACTATAGTTCCTGCACATTTTTCGTTTTTCTGAATTGTGTGAAATGGCTAATAAAAATTGGTAATACAAAACTATTATGTGGTCACCAAGGTGAATTGGTTTAGTCTTGACTTCTGGTCGTGAGTGACAGTGTTGGGGGGATGGGAAATCTGTTGATTGTCGAGTGCCAAATAAACACAGATGGACAGGAAAAGGTCAAAGCCATCAGGTGCCCAATTTAGAAAAAAAAGAAAAGAAGAAGAGGAGAAACGAGCAAAAGATAAAGGTATGAAACTGGGTTAATGTTAGGCCCTGTAATTACCTAACATAATTTTTTAATCTGTAGGTAGTTTCAAAGACGAACATTTGCTATTTGCTACAACTCTATTTTGTGACAAAGTATAGTTTAACAAGTCATACCTAAAAGTGTGCCGTACAAAGAATTTGAGGCACCAACCAAGGAGCTAATGTTTTCTCCCTTACAGTTTTTACCAATCACTATGACGGTTTTTCCCATACCTTTAACAAGTTTTCTAAACTCTTAACGCACCAACCCACCCACCACACACAATTGGCAAAACTGTTAATTTCATGCTCAAAATCACTCATTATAAACTAAACTCAAACACTTATCGTCATAACACAAAAATACACTAAACATGACACCATGTCTAGCAAACACTAACACACGTTCTCTTTTCACACTAATATGTAGTCAATCATAGCACAATGTCATAAAAAACACTAACATCAGATGGAATTACAGAAACTGCATTCATCTATATGTGTCAGGTCTCACAGTATATGGACTATAGATTGTGTTTGCAATGCTGTTTCTTTTGAAGCCTCTCTACATTTTTGTTTTGGTGGGTTTAGTTGGGTGTGCCACGTCATCGACGTGGCCATCCTTTGTAATCTCACATATATATTTATTATTATTATTTTTGCCCCCCTACTCCTCGGTCAATATTTGGACTACATAGAAAACGTCGACGTCCAAAGTTTCGTCTTGGTCCCGATTGAGTTGCTATTACTTTTATGTACGTTCCGTTGCACAGTTTAGGACCATACAACGTTTTTGTGGCATAAAGTTGATTTTGTCGGCAAAGGGTAGACTACTCAGTTATAATAGCCTACGTCACAGCGTCGGCACATGTTAGCAACGACGCATTAGATACGACGTGCATAGAAGACTGTTGCAGCACAGAAAGGATCGTATCGTGCCCCCCCCTAGCATCCGTCAATATTTTGATTACTTAGAAAACGTCATGTCAAAAGTTGGTAGCCATTGAGTTGCTTGTCTTTTTATTTACCTGGCTAACTTGCTAGCCACAGTCACTGACGCTACTAACGTCACGAAACACGCGTGACTACCTCTAGCCTAACATTAGTTTAGCAGCTTGTTAACTTCTGGGAGATAGCTATAGGCTAACTATAGCTTTAACGATACTGCAAGGCAGCTGCAGAAACGCCACAAGCAAAGAGGCCAGGGTGATAACTATTTACTAATGTTACTTTCTGATATGAAACACAATTGTTAAGTGTAATGTACAATATAAGCTAATATTATTGAGGAACTACATCGACTTTCGGAAACGGTAGTCTACTATTTCACTGAAGCATTAGCATCATGACATTAGCCTATGTTGCCCGGGCAACACATACTACAGCGGTCTAGGCTGCATCTGTTTTCAATCGTTAAAATAAACATTACTCACAAATACATTTTCGTTGTACGATTTATTATGACATTAGATTACAAGTAAACGATTTGTTGGTGAAATAATCATTACCTGTGATTTCAAACCAGTACTGCAACGCTGTAGCCTACGCGAGACACTGTGTAGCTAACAAAAACATCCACAGCTGTTTACAGTAGGGAGTCAAACGGCGACAGAAAATGTTCGGCACTCCCTTAAATCAAAAGTATTTCAATAGGTGAAACTGTCTGACTACTAACCCGAACTTCATTGACACAGCCGTCAATCTGTTCATGAAAGCAATATTTAATTTCAGCCTAAACCGTACAACGGAACGTTCAACCAACGATCGCAACCAAGACTCGAACACTGTAGTATACAATTTACCGGGGCAGCTTCTCCACAAAGGGCTATATCGCATTTTGCGTTATTACTGACAATGATCGCTATTGAGCTTTTTATGCATGAGCGATTTTCCACTAAATAAATGTCAAGCTTACTTACGTTTTTGGGGACATGTCATAAGTTAGCAGACATGGAGCTACTGTTTGAATCGCGATTCCATCTGAAATATTTCCAGTGATAACAGTAGCTTCTTTCCAAGGGTGTTCTTAATGAATTATTATGCAATAGACTGTGAGTAGGCTAAATGCTTGAAAATATCACTAGAAGGGAAAAACTTAAAGGGACGGACAAGCAGGCAGGCACACCCTCACAATTTCCCCAGAAATTGTATGCTCTCTAGTTATGAAATGCAATTTGTTTCTTTGCTGCAGAAATTCTGAACAAAAATGAATGACCCATCTCAGAGTAGCTTTAGAGAATGTACGTTTACTGTATTGAAAAAAAGAAGACAGAAACATAATTGCTGCAGGAAAGGCTTCATTTGCAACAGGACAATACTGCAATACAGTAAATATGCGATATCCCTGTAAGACCCGATCTACGTAAAATGTCAAAATCACCTTTAGCTCTCCAAAAAACACATTGTCTTGTCTTGCAATGCTATTGGATAAATTTGGTCTTTCGAAAAAAAGAAATGAGCAATTACAGTAAAGAGCTAAAGATGACATTGTAACTTTACAACAAGGGGTCTTACAGGGATATAGCTGCCATTTACAGTATTACCCTAGCCCTGGCCCTTCTCTGAGGGCCACCACACATTCTAACTCCTCTCTCTCTCCCTTGCCCCACTCCTCTCCCTTGCCCTTGTCCCACTCCTCTCCCTTGTCCTGGTACTTGTCTTACCGTACTCTCCCTCGTGCAGCATTACTGTATTCTTACTTTCTTTGTGTTGCTCTATATTGTTCTTTTTCCACACAAGATTAGCCCAAAGAGGTCCTCGTTACTGTATACTATATGGCCATGCGATTGAAATAGGTAACCTCAACACCTGAGTGTTTCCTAGTTGGGAATCAACTGTGATTTATAGTATTTGCATAACTTCAACCAGCTTTTTCTCAGTAGCAATGGAATACGTAAAATACAGAGGAAATATTTGTGTTTCAATTCACAATATGAACGGTTGTTCACTTTGACTTAGCCAATAAGTTAGGTTTTGAACATGATGTTATCTGTTTTGGCATACAGTGTGAAAGCAATGGTAAATTGAGCAGTAAAAATCGATTGTTTTGGTCTTGGTTGAGCTTGTGTGTAAAAGAAATTGAAGCATTTGAAATTTGTGTTTACTCTATGCATTTTGTGTTAAAGCAACAAGAAATGTGTTAATTGTATAGCCAACACAGACGGATGTTGTGCTAACTGTGTTAAGAGTTTAGGAAACGTGTTAAAGGTATGGCAAAAACCGTCATAGCGATTGGTAAAAACTGTAAAGTTAGATTAATATAGCATGGAATGACATTTAGCGTGTAAGGGCATGTTTATGTAACCCCTTCTATTATGTTTGGGGTCAATTTGACCCCAGGCTCTTTTAACTGTATTGAACAACAACCTTTTGATTTCAATTTCAGGGGCACTTCTAAAATATTTTGGAGCATCCCCTGTAACTGGTCAGGAGGAGCCACCCACCTCCCCCACTACACAGGACTCTGCTAGAATAGTCTCAGTGCCTCAGGATGAGGAGCTGCCATCTACCTCATCAGCTACATAGGCCTCTTCTGGAATGGTCTCGACCCTTCATTACATTTACATTTAGTCATTTAGCAGACGGTCTTATCCAGAGCGATCCTTCAGGATGAGCTACCATCTATGTCCTCAACTACACATATAATATGTCTCCACAAATATTTAATATTGAGGATGAAGACCTCTTTGCCTCTACTTCTCCCCAGCATGTGTCAGCCTATGTGTTACGTTCCACTGCTATGTGCTTTGAGTAATGTGCCAATATGCTGTCTGATAGAAATGCATGGAGCAGAACCCCCACTGAGCCCCACTGCTGAGGATCAGCCTCCTCAACCGACACTGCTAACTGGCTCTCACATCTAACTGACAGGATTCAGACTGAATCCTGATGGGAGAAGTTGCCACCACCAATATTTTAAGAAGACATTAGTAAGTTGTGAAAAGATGGTAAGAAGTTGGCTGATTTATTCAATGAAAAACAACAGCCTCTTTTGCTTCTGCTGCAAATTGTTTTCCAAGAGGAACATTCATTTAACAAGTGGAGAAATGGCAAATTGGAATATCACTGAACTGAATTGCTATCAGATTCTGTTGTAATATCAGTCACATCAGGACACCAATTGAGTAGTTTAGCATACTAATGCCACTCCAACAAGTAGCAACATAACATAATTCAACCATATAACTAGCCGAGGGTTTATAAGGCGTTATATGCTAAACTTTGGTTTGGGCTTTAAAAGAAGGACACGGGCTTCGGGACGGCACTGCACGTCTCACTTTATTTAACTCACTCTGCCAGACCGTCAGAGCAATGACTCCCCTTGTCACAATGAAAGCTCATAATAAAATACCTTACATAACTAACGTTACTAATGTAAATTTATATCAAAGTTATTCTGGACAGCTAGAATTAGATATAGCTAATGCTAACATCTAATGCTAGCTGTCCAGAATAACGTTATACATTCTCACATTTTAAATTATGTTCTGTAGGAGTCAGCAGCAATCCATTTCTCATGACGCTCAGGGTTTTTTGGGACATTGTAAAAGGTAATTTATGTATTTGAGATTTGCTGTTATCACAGCCCTTGCACAGTAGATAGACGGCATCTTGCAATTCGGTACTTATGATGGCGCCGCGACTACTGTGTGACATCACATGAAATCCATGAATACCTATACATGTATAATTAGACCAATCTACAGAGCACATTTGGGGGCGTGAAAAAGGTACAGACCAGGGGTCTCATTTATAAAACTGTGCGCAGGATTCTTACTAAAAGTGTACGTACGCCCAAAAGCCTAAAATGGCGTGCGCCCCCAAAAAAATCTGATTTATAAAACCTTGCGTACACACACTTGAAAGCAATGTTCCCTTTATAAATCACAGACTACCCACAAGTGTGCATACGTGAATTACCATTTTACCCCGCCCTGGACACGCCCGTTTTTAACCATAAATGGTCAATGCAAAGCACCTCATGAATGCTTAGCATGCGATTGTTCTACTCTACATTGCATTAAATCATGGCGTCAGGAGGGAAAAGAACGAAAAGGCGCAACTTCTCAGAAACTGACATCGAAATAGCCTTCTTGTAGGTGAGGTGGAGGAGCGAAAGCCTATTTGGTGGCCACAGCAGCGGGATCACCAATAAATAAAAAAGCAATGCGAGATAACAATTTGAAAACAAAAGCGTATCTGTAAACCCAAATTTCTTCATGCCTGTTTTGTTATGAACAGTATTAAAGTTTGGACTGTAAACGATGTGTAGCAATTGCACGGGAGCTTAACGGCTGTAGGCTATTTCCAGTTTTTGACATATGATAGGCTATATCATATATATACACAGTAGTATTAAATACATATATTTAGTTGGCTTCACTGTTTTGCAGTTATCTAAAGGTAGTCCGTGATGTTATCCTGTGTATTCCATGCAGTCGGGGCATCCCCCTCATGCACTCCCGTTGTGGACAATCTGATAGTGAAACAGCGCTGAATTTTGATTAAAAATTTGAGTTGGATTGTAGGCTACAAGGTGTTTATGGAACAATTATCACTCAGTACAAGCACAAATAACACTGCTGGATTTAATATTCATGATAATGATGAAACGGAGTGAAAAAAACGTGTGTGAGGAAAACAAAATATATAAATATTACGAGTAATCGTTCTTCCCACACTTAATTTCTGCAGTCTGACTACATTACAGTCATCTGCGTCGCCAATTCCAACTGTTTCCAAAATGTGCGTAGGCCTATGGGAGGGTCAGAGTTTGCGTGGAAGACCGCACATTCTTCCGTCAAGTTTGTTTTTTATAACTCACAACCTTTGCGTGGAAAGTGGCGTACGCACATTTCAGCCCCGTTTTGTGCGTACGCAAGCTTTATAAATGAGACCCCAGAGCCAGGACAAATGTGGAATATTTGAAACCGTTTTACAGCAGCAGTTAAAATTGTGAGATTTGCATAGGAAAGAGAGCAATGGACCTTGAGGTGCACCATTTTACCCACTGAACTGTCGTTATTCAACTATGACAAGGTGAACTGTTTTTTGCAGTCAATGACCCCTCAAAGATAGTGAGAGCGAGAAACAGGCTGCGCCATCTTCCCAGCTAACACACAACGTTGCGGCAACGTTGCTAGTAAGTGGTAATTTGGTAACCCGTGACGTTACCTTAAGGCAATGTTGCCGCAACGTCGTACCAGCTTTATAAAGTGAATGTTGCCAGTTGGTGCCATGGACAACGTTGCTGCGACGTTGTACCTTGGTCGGCTGGTTACGTTATTTTTAGACCCGTGGACAGCGTTGCTGCGACGTCGAATATTGGTCGGCTAGTTACGTTAATTTGAGACCCGTGGACAACGTTGCCGCGACGTCGAACATTGGTCGGCTGGTTACGTGAATTTTAGGTCCAGTGGACCATGTTGCCATGACGTCGTACCTTGGTCTGCTGGTTACGTTAATTTGAGACCCGTGGACCACGTTGCCGCAACGTCGTACCTTGGTCAGCTGGATACGTTATTTTAAGTCCCGTGGACAACGTTGCCACGACGTCGTACCTTGGTCGGTTGGATACGTTAAGTTTGGTACCAGGCGTTACGTTGCCGTTACGCCGCTCTTGGGTCGTAGGACAACGGATCTCGAGTGCATGCTTCACTGAATTTGGAATATAATTTAGTCTTTCATTCTTTACTATAAACATGTAGGCTACAAAAGCAATCAATTGGTGATGTGTAACATGATGAAGCACACATTAATGCAAATGTGTGCTCCAATAATTTTTTAATAAAAGTGTTAAATGTGATCAAAAGGAAAAGCGACTCTAGTTTAATTTCCAAAGACATGTCATCACAGAATATTACAGTTCTTCTTAGCAAACCTACTTATCCCGAATTTCCCCATTTTGGGACGAATATGCTATCTTATATTTGAGGAATACATCAGAATCTGCCTGTGAAAGCAACTACAGCAATTGCATAGTAATATAGGTATTTCTACACTGTAAAAAATAAGACTTGAAATTGTTCACCTTAGTGTCATTTTAGAGTAAGCTGAACAAAATATTTTAATTTGCCATATCAACTAGATACAATTGGTTCTTCTACATTATTTATTTATTCATTTAGCAGACGCTTTTATCCAAAATTCTAAATAGCTTTATTGATTTTTGTGTGAAAAGGCTTTTACTACAATGTTCAAGTTAGGAAAACATTTGTTAACAGTCGGACCCAACGACGTTGCGCATGCCAATTTCAACGACTCGCTGAAGCAGGGGTTTTCAAGATTCTGCAAGGGTTTCATGCGTCGTCTTTCACGCCACGGCTAAATTCCAGCTAGGAAAATAGCTATTTCAAAGGTCAGTATTTTCTTTACAGAAATAGTTTTAAGTAAATGTATTTGTAGAAATTGAATGGGGCATGTTATTACTTATAGGTTTGAAATGTAGGCTATTTTGCATGTTTATTTGCTATCAGATTCACTTTTTTGTTAGGATTTCGCTAGCTAGCTACATAGCTCTAGCTCTAGAGGTAAAATAACTAACGTTAAGCCTCCAGAAAGTTATGTTGAAATGCATATATCAAAGTTTAGTGTCTCACAAATCACCCATAAAAGAATCAGTGAACATAAACATTCAGAACTGTTAGAAAAAACCTGTTCCAAAATAGCTCAGCCCTAATTTTTCAAAGCTTTGTAGCTAGCGCGTGGCTGAACACGTTTTGAGACGGTCGGTCACAGTCGGTCATGGAATGCACAAGGCGCATATCTATATAAAACTGCGTTGTCGCTCTTTACTGAGGACCATAGACATAACATAGAGTAGACGCCGCATCGAACGCTACTGCCTACTGGCGCTGACGAGATTTGGGGGCGCCATCTTGGAACGGGCAATCGCTCCACTCAGTATAATCTGTTTGGCTGGGGCAATGAGGGGGGGGTCAATTAATCATACTGAACTGAATACCGAACTGATTTTCACACGGTTTGTTTTGCTGCAAAGGTCATACATGTATCTATGATACAGGACATGGTTATTATTTTCACAAAATATAACCAATAGTACTGTAATGTAACACAAATTTCAGAGACTGCATTACTCCTGGTGAGCATCTGATGGTGACGTTACGGTTTTTTGGCAACAGGTAAACTGCTACAACTCCTATAAATTCTCTCACAATACAATTCTTTAACTACAAAGTGTAAAGATCATTATGCAACAAGCTTAATGCTAATCTGTATTGTTCAACAGGCGAAACTTTCCAGATCCTTTTTTTACCAATTTCGAATTGGTTGCTCAACAATCCAGGGAATTATTCCCGAAACATGTGCAGCAATCCACCAGGTGCTGTGTGAAAAATACCTCAAGGTAAGCATAATTTTTCATTAGGCCTAACTCAGTTACTGTTCCTGTTCTTTGATGTGTAGGCTACATAGATGCTTAGTTGAGTTAATACTGCTCACTAGGCCAACAGCAAGATGGAAAATAACAAAATGAAAGTGTACATTACAAAGATGCCAAAACACACAAATGATCAAATAATTGACATGTTTAATAAATAGCATAAACACACACACTCAAAATTAGCCTTCGGAAGGTCCATATGTATGGAAGCAAATCGTGACCAAAATTCTAATGAAAATGCATTTGCCGAAATGCTTTTTCATTTTAAGAATGTGGCTGCATTATTTGACCCATAAATGAAATTAGGATGCAATCATCCTATTTGCATTTGCATTGTCTTCTTCAACACTGCCCAATCTTTCACTTAATTCAAATGAAAAAGCAATAGGTATTTGACATGTAATTTTCGAAATATGCCCCAGCAAATAGATACCAAAATTCAACTTGAAATGTCAAATTTGAACATTCAAATGCATTTGCCGAAATGCTTTTTCATTTTAAGAATGTGGCTGCATTATTTGACCCATAAATGAAATTAGGTTGCAATCATCCTATTTGCATTTGCATTGTCTTCTTCAACACTGCACATTTTATACCATTATCAAAATCTGCTGCGCCGCTCAGAATGCTTTTGAGTTCTCGTGTTCTACCTGCAAAGAACTGCCCATAATTCATTTTCAGCTCCCTGCTGACCGAGCTACCCATCTTGTTCGGTAGGGGGCGGTGTGCACATCATTACATACACATACACGTCACACATTACATTGCAAATGTGCAGGGAAATTGACTGAATTGCCAGGTCTTTAGAGGACGCATCACAGTGAGCAACTTGATTTCAAAAAATGACCACAACAGTGTCAGAGCTACTATTAATGTGTAAATCTGTGACGGCAGAGTATGCAGCCAAGCTCTCTATGACTTGTTATACTCGGTCACGGGCATCAGACTCAGCTATATTATTAGATTATACCTGCTCAGCTAATTCTAATTGTTTGCACAATTTGAGGGAGCGCAATAATCTTTGATGCGTCAAAGACCCGGCAATTCAGTCAATTTCCCTGCACATTTGCAATGTAATGTGTGACGTGTATGTGTATGTAATGATGTGCACACCGCCTCCTACCGAACAAGATGGGTAGCTCGGTCAGCAGGGAGCTGAAAAAGAGCGGCTACTGACGTCACTCTCAGAATGCTTTTTCGTCGAATTATGGGCAGTTCTTTGCAGGTAGAACACGAGAACGCAAAAGCATTCTGAGCGGCGCAGCAGATTTTGATTATGGTATAAAATGTGCAGTGTTGAAGAAGACAATGCAAATGAAAATAGGATGATTGCAACCTAATTTCATTTATGGGTCAAATAATGCAGCCACATTCTTAAAATGAAAAAGCATTTCGGCAAATGCATTTTCATTTGAATTTTGGTCACGATTTGCTTCCATACATATGGATGGTTGGGTGAACGAGGGTTATAAATAAGCCGACCTATTTCGCCTTGCACAAATCGGAAATACTGTGGATCTACTTGTTCCATTGCTCTTAGCTCATGTTCCAGGTATTGACAGTAAGCTGTAATGTGGTCTTGTTGCTTCACAGCTGTACTCTCAGTGAGAGAGCGCAGTGTACAATTAATAGCCTCAAGCATTTGTAAGTCTCTGTCTTGGGCCTGAGTGTCTGGAGACTTCCTCTTACGTCGAGGTGTGAAATAAGATGTACCAGCAGTTTCCTCCTCTCCCCCATGAACTGCCGTCACATCAGGGTCTTCTGAGCTGATGATGATAGCGGACGTAGAGCTACCTTCACCCTCAATCCCTTCTGATGGTGCATCGTCCGTTTCAGTTAATGTATCCTGCTGACAGAAAATATTGACATGTGTTTTTTTAATCTCCTTTTAGTGCCCCAACACAACATCTGAGTGGCTGGAGATTGCTGAAGGATTCCAGAAGAAATGGCAGTTTCCCCACTGTCTGGGTGCTTTAGATGGAAAGCATGTTGCCATCAGACCTCCACCAAACAGTGGTTGACTGTACTATAACTACAAACATTTCAATTCGATTGTCCTAATGGCATTGGTAGACAGTGACTACAAATTCTTATATGTGGACGTAGGGTGTAATGGCAGGGTGTCTGATGGAGGTGTGTTCAGGGGGTGTACTCTCCAACAGTCGCTGGAACACCAAACAGCCAACATCCCCCCACCCTCTCCCCTGCCAGGATCCGAAGAAAGCATACCTCATTATGTAGTGGCCGATGAAGCATTTCCTCTAAAGCCCTACATTATGAAACCATATTCAAGGAGAGGCCTTTCTGAGGAACAGAGACTCTTTAACTATCGTCTGTCAAGAGCAAGAAGGGTTGTGGAGAATGCCTTTGGCATACTCACGAACAGGTGGCGTGTGTTGTTCACAGCCATCAACCAACAGCCAGAGGTTGTGGAAAGTATAATTCTGGCCTGCTGTGCCATGCACAACTTTCTCAGAGAGGAACACAGCAGTGTGTACGAGGTACCCGATACCACCCCTGACTGCTGGAGAGAGGTTGCTTCTTTACGGCAGGCTGCTTTGCCTAGGTCTACAAATCCCACACAGCAGGCCAAAAGGATCAGGGAATTCCTAACGGAATATCTCATCAATTCTGATCCTGAAAATTAGTAATGGTACTGGTGTTAGTATTTACAGTTTGCAAAAGCCAGGGTGTCTTCAGACCTAAGCTCCCTACATACATTTGTATAGGCACCCTGCTTTGCACTACGCAGTATCCAGCTTTTACACCACAGTCTCCTCCTAATCCGTCTTGGTTGTCTCCCCTCTGAATCCTTCTTGAAACTTTGTAGGCCAGGTAGACTAATCATTCATCACCCTTATAAATAATAAGATGATCTTTACATGTGTTGTGCCTTTGAATGTGAATAAATTCTTACATCAAGAGATAAGTTTGATTTGGAAGGCCTTTTCCTCATATGCATCTCAAGGAAATGCATCTTGTGCAGCATCCAGGACTGGCGTGGTGTGACGAATCCATCACTGCCCGATGGCTTGGCCTTTAGGTAGCGACTGTACTGTGTCCTCATTGACTCCCATTTTTGCTTTGACTATATTTTCTGTAACATAAAATAGTTAATATATATAGTTAATCAATTAACAACAACATAGGCTAATTATTCAATCATTCTTTCAAGGAGCACAAGATAAACTACCCAGTGTATCATTATTAACCACACTTATGCTTTTGGTGCATTTCTCAATACACAGATACAGTAGGCCTAGCACTGAAGCCTACTGTACTAGATCAGGGACACTTTCTCAATACACGGATGGGGGGGGGGACTCTACCAGCTACCAAATCTCACGCCAAGGTTTTTTGAAAAGTTGGCAGCCCTGTATTATATCATGTCTATGGTAAGGACCTTATAATGTTTGAGCCGTCTAATTCAAAATCACCTTAAATTAATTGAGTTACAAAATGCTTCTATATTACTATTATAGTTAGAATAGTTAGCATAATATTAGCGTTACATTGGCTAACATGCCAAGTTGGCCGATGCTCCTCACAATGCTAGCTCTGCTTAGCTAATTTAGTTAGCTTAGCTAACAGTCTTGGCGTAACTCAACGTTCTATGTCTAAAATGATGTTGCGCCTGTTGCACCACACTGACTTAGGCTGCTCTCTCTGTCTAGTCCTACATTTTACGCCCTGTGGAGAGGAGACTTATGTTAAGACAGAGAACGTTCTGTGTTGGTTTCTATAGTAATTTTAACAAAACCGTTGAGTGCAGCTAAAACGACAAGTAGCCTATCGATGTTGCGTCTAATTTATAGACTGCATAATGAACGTGCTTTAAGACGTGAGAGAGTAATGCGAGACAGAACTAACCCGCTGGATATACAGTGCCTTGCATAAGTATTCACCCCCTTTGGACTTTTCTACATTTTGTCATGGTATAACCACAGATTAAAATTTAGTTCATCGTGAGTTTATGTAATGGACCAACACAAAATAGTGCATCATTTGGAAGTGGGGGGAAATATTACATGGATTTCACAATTATTTACAAATAAAAATCTGAAAAGTGTTGAGTGCATATGTATTCACCCCCTTTACTGTGAAACCCCTAACGAAGATCTGGTGCGACCAATTGCATTCACAAGTCACATTTGCAAGTCACATAATTAGTAAATAGGGTCCACCTGTCTGCAATTTAATCTCAGTATAAATACACCTGTTCTGTGACGGACTCAGAGTTTGTTGGAGATCATTACTGAGCAAACAGCATCATGAAGACCAAGGAGCTCACCAAACAGGTCAGGGATAAAGTTGTGGAGAAATATGAAGCAGGGTTAGGTTATAAAAAAATATCCAGAGCTTTGAACATCTCTCTGAGCACCATAAAATCCATCATAAGAAAATGGAAAGAATATGGCACAACCGCAAACCTACCAAGAGGAGGCCGTCCACCCAAACTGAAGAGTCGGACAAGGAGAAAATTAATCAGAGAAGCAACCAGGAGGCCCATGGTTACTCTGGAGGAGTTGCAGAGATCCACAGCTGAGGTGGGAGAATCTGTCCACAGGACAACTATTAGTCGTCTACTCCACAAATCTGGCCTTTATGGAAGAGTGGCAAGAAGAAAGCCATTGTTGAAAGGGATCCATAAAAAATCCCGTTTGGAGTTTGCCAGAAGCCATGTGGGAGACACAGCAAACATGTGGAAGAAGGTGCTCTGGTCAGATGAGACCAAAATTGAACTTTTTGGCCTCAATGCAAAACGCTATGTGTGGCGAAAACCCAACACTGCCCATCACCCTGAGCACACCATCCCAACAGTGAAACATGGTGGTGGTAGCATCATGCTGTGGGGATGCTTCTCTTCAGCAGGTACAGGGAAACTGGTCAGAATAGAGGGAAAGATGGATGGAGCCAAATACAGGGAAATCCTTGAAGAAAATCTGATGCAGTCTGCAACAGACTTGAGACTGGGGCGGAGGTTCATCTTCCAGCAGGACAATGACCCTAAACATACAGCCAGAGCTACAAAGGAATGGTTTGGATTAAAGAATGTTAATGTCTTAAAATGGCCCAGTCAAAGCCCAGACCTCAATCCAATAGAGAATCTATGGCAAGACTTGAAGATTGCGGTTCACAGACGGTCTCCATCCAATCTGACTGAGCTTCATCTTTTTTGCCAAGAAGAATGGACAAACCTTTCCATCTCTAGATGTGCAAAGCTGGTAGAGACATACCCCAAAAGACTTGCAGCTGTAATTGCAGCGAAAGGGGGTTCTACCAAGTATTGACACAGGGGGGTGAATACTTATGCACCCAACAGATGTCAACTTTTTTGTTCTCATTATTGTTTGTGTCACAATAAAATTTATTTTGCACCTCCAAAGTACTATGCATGTTTTGTTGATCAAACGGGAAAAAGTTTATTTAAGTCTATTTGAATTCCAGTTCGTAACAGTACATAATGGGAAAAAGTCCAAGGGGGGTGAATACTTATGCAAGGCACTGTATACAACGATGAGGAGTTAATTCAAAGGTTTCATTTCAGTAGGGTTGAGATTTATCTCTAGTCGACGAACCGTCCGACGATTTGCGATTTCAGTCAGATCGAAATGCTGCCCTGACGCCAACATTAGGCCTTAAGGCCTCAATATGCTTCTGCGTCTCCATTTACGGATGGGCGGGCTCACGGATACTCACGGATAGACTTTGTTTATAGTTCTCCGTAGGCTGTGGGTGCTGAAAACAATTCACCGCCAGGAGAGTAGGTGGCGCTGCACTGCTAGCTATAGGTTATCGAAAACTCAGAGCAAATTTACAAATGAGCCGTTTCATCAATAAAATAAGCAGTTTCAGCGACTACACTGCCCATTTCTCGTCACATTTGAATTCAAATGCCGATTTACATGTACTGTTTAGCTGATGTGAATTGTAAAAACTGCTTCTCTTTGGTGATGTTTGTGATGCTAGCTGCTAGGCTCAAGACACACTTGTTCCGGGAATACAACGGTACCTAGGAAAGATCTGCTGGACATGATGTTAGTTTCTTCCAGGATCACAAGGACTCTTACTTAGAGACCTGCTGCTCTTGTCGGTTAGCTGTAACTGATTACAATTATTGTACTCGCTGTGAGGTAGTTTACTGTTGTTTGCTCTTCCACAGGTGCACTTTTAGATTCATGTTGTCCAATTGTAACTTGTTTAACTTCATGCTCTTAAGTTTTTTTCCTTTGGCACTTATATATTTTTTTTTCACAATGTATGATTCATGTTTGACTACTTCCAATGTTGGGGATATCTCGTTGTTATGATCAGTGACCTATGCACTTTTGTCAAGCTCTCTCGGAAGTCGCTTTGGATAAAAGCGTCTGCTAAATGAATAAATATAAATGTAAATGTAGCTGGAAGGGCAGCCTGCTTTGACTGGGTGTGCAGTGAATATTTCTGGGGGGTTATTATGATTACGGAAAGGGATCGTATATGTTTTTATATTGCTACCATTTTAGAGACTGCTTATCGATCCGAGTGTTAATCAGGCGCGGAGCCAGATGTTGTAAACATTCCGGGTTTAGCCCAAACCAACAACGTATTTGGGCTTGATTTGCAAGAACGCGATGCTGAGCGCCTCCACGGCCCTCTTCCACATATTAAAATAGTGCTGCTGCCAACGAATAATGCACCTTATAATATGGTGCCTGCACTGCAATGCCATGGCGGGCTGGACCAAATGATTTTTCGGGCTGCATATGGCCCGCAGGTCGGACGTTCCCCACCCCTGGTCTTGTTGGTCACAGCAACCCATAGCGGCAACCCCGCCCCTGACTTCTTAATACGGACCAATCACAGCCAAGGGGGTCTCCGTCGCTCTGCGTAATTTCGACGGATAGTTCGAAAATTCAGGAGGTGCACGTCAATCCGTCAAAAGCTCTCCGAGGGCTGACGAAAAGCACGCAGAGGGCGTTCCACAGAGACGAGGGCGTTCCCACGTCTGCGTTTTTCGAAAAACGCAGAAGCATATATAGGCCTTAAAGCTTTTAATCGCACTGAGGCTTTATGCAAACGGTGCATTTCAAAACACTGGGGAACATGATCGGCGTGCATACATACAGCTTGTAGAGTTATTCGTAGGGTCTCGCTGGCACTGAGTTGGCACGGTAATTAATGGGTATCATGGCAACGCACGTTCCATTCTAGAATTCCACGGGAACTTTCATGAATGCACATGTTACGGCCAGTCTTAGTTAAGACTGGTCTTAAATTCTGTTGGTGCAACTGGCGTTAGATATGGGCCTAGGACCAGTCTTAACAAAGACTGACTTAGGACTTATGACAGTCGTAGCAAAGACTAGTTGGTGCAACCCGCTCCCGAATTTTTGGTGTAGGCCTAGGTAGGTCGAAAACAAATGCAGTCGTTTCACAAGTGGAATTACAAATATAATTACAACCAGTCGCGAGCGTGTGAGCTAAGGCATTACAGTAGAGTCTGAAAACTGGCAGATTGGGGTCCGATAAAGAAGCAGATACATAATGCAAACTTTACGAAAATCAATACTATCACTGTATGGTATTCCTTTCACTTAAAAAAAAATATAGGCCTATTCTAGATGTAACTCACCACATTCATTGTTTTTTTGCTTTGAGTTTTGAGGATGATTGCCAATGCATTTTATCAAATTAAATGAACTTTATACTTGAATACCTGGCTCTGTCGTTGTTCTCGCCCGACAAAGCAAGCTAAGTAGTTATATACATATGTTGTTATTATTATGATGATGATGATGAGTATTGCTTTATTATTACTAGCTTACTGTTATTGTTAATGCCATCATTAGGGTGACTAGAAGCATGACCCGGAAAAGGAGGACACTTGGGTCCAAAAAGGAGGACAAAGGGTCAAAAAGGAGGACAAAGGGTCAAAAAGGAGGACACTCCCAAAAAGTTGTTGATCGGAGGGGAATACAAGTGCAAATGTCTGTTGTCTTTGGTGATATGATAGGTATGGTCAAAATACAAAGAAGAAAATAAGACACCATTGCCCAAACTACTTCAATTCTAGTACAAATTCTGTTATGCAACTTTCTGCCTATAGTCACACCTTTAGCTACCACAGAGTCTTCATAAATAAGTTTCTCAACTTTTGCGATGCAGTCTAAACTCCTATAAGAGTGGTGATGTTTTACAGTGTGAAATAATTTCGTCAGCTCAGCAGCCGTCGTTTTATCATCCGCTGTTGTTTTCGGAGCAAAAAACGATGTAAACAAAGAGTGCCCGGCAGAACTAGTGTTATCTTTGTGCCTTTCTGTAGCGGCATGCCGCTCTACAGCCCCTTTCCCCTTACTACTCACGTCTATGTCAATGTGACAGAGTTTACAGAAGGCATGGAATTGGTCTTTGCGGCTCTTACTGACAAAGGGGAGTTCTGCACTCCACGTATGTTTGAAGGAGGTCTTTCTCTTCGGCATCTGAAAGCCTACTGAATAATTGGCACTGCCTCAAGCCCGCGCAAGTTTTAAATTGCGACGCTGGGCAGGAAGGATCAAAAAGGAGGACAAAAGGGCGAAAAGACGGACACGCAACAGCGGTCCGGACAAAAGGCTGGAAAACCGGACTGTCCGGCCGAAATCCGGACGTCTGGTCACCCTAGCCATCATTGTGGTGTTAACTGAAATATTGTGCATAACTATAACATAATATTGTAGTTATCATACATCATTTATTCATCTTCGTCTTTGCACTGGGTGAACATGTCAACAATCTATAATGACGCCTCTTCTCAATCCTGTCAAATTCCAAAAAACGTCTAAAAAGGGCATACCCAAAGTAAATTGAAAGCTGTTCTTGAACCATTTAGAGTACATGCATGATTGTGGTCTCTTTTGAAAGGGGGTGCTCTGACATTATTTCCCCTGTTGTCAGGATCCTTGTAAGTCCTACTGGTGTTGAGTAATAGAAGCTGTAACACAATGACATTTAAAGTTTTTATTTCCGCCTGGATTTTGTTTTGAAAATACATGCCTGAAGAGGCCTAGAGGTGGTAGGTTTTAGCTGGAAGACAAAATTGGACCACATCATGAAGCCTTACCTAATTCAAGTCAAAGGTCAAACATAATACCACAATATATTCATATTTGACACATTTGGCATTTTTTTTAAGTGCCTTGTGGAGACTCCACAAGGACCCTTGGTAACCAAAGTCAAATACTTGGGACAAAAAGTTATTATTTTCATAATTGTTATTTCTAATATAAGGTGGTACTTAGAACTATCATATATTATAGTTAAATCCCCCATTAGTATTGCTGAAACACAAAAACTGAAGCATGAAGACATGTTATCTTTTTACCAGGATTGACGCAGAAAGAACATCTGCTTCTGTCAGCTATTTTGCGCCTGGCCTTTTATTTTGAAGGTTCCAAAGTTACCGCATATGTTGCCTATCTGCACAAGCAGGATTTCAGTGGCTATAAGGATAACAAGCTCATTTGAGAGCCAGGTGACACCACTTTGAGTTGTTAGCTTAGAATGCAGGATGCACAGATTTTGGGAGCCACCTGGTTGGCTTTAGAAGGCTATGGCGAAGGCATGGATGCTCCTATTGGGTCAAATGAGGTGTCAATCGAAAGGTCAGTGTAGTGGCCATTTTAAGACTATTCTATCGTAGATTTTCCGAAGCGAGCCCGAGGTATGATGATGATAGTGCGTGAGTGACTGGTCTCTTCAGTTGGCGAAGTCAGAATGATGCAAGAAGAGATCAAGGCTATTTCTGGATGTAATACATTGTTTTAGACTAAATACTTTATAAGGCTAAATAGTTTGGACATTTGAGAATGAAACCATGCTATTTTTGTTGGGATGATTTGCATAACTGGACAGCTCTGAGCCGTATTAGGTAAGTAGAAAATGTTTCTTTCACTTTCTTGACATGTTCAAGGTCGGAAGAAGACGTTGATTGGACCTGCTGATGCTACTCAATGTTGAAATGGTTTATATAGAATCACAAGACTCGCTTAGCTTTCCAATGATGTATGTGTAGCAGTCTAAAAATATATTTGTTAGAATTTAGTGCTCAGTAACTGCAGCGTTTCCAGGCCGACCTCGGGCCTGGACCACAAAGAGGTTTTAACATGCCACAATGTCACTAATTATAATAGAAGTAGGTTTGTCATGTCATGAACGTAATAACGTTCATAACAACATTTTAAAATCTGCTTTAAATAACGGGAATAAACTCTATAAACAACCTTCATGTATGTGTGCAACAATGTGCAAAACAGGCTACTGTAGGGCAGGCAACTGTAGATGATCAAGCTCCTCCCTGTGCTCAGTCAGCTCCAGGTAAATCAGCAATAGGCTAATGTTCCCTTTGGGGTTTGTGCCCTGTTCGTACCCGCTAGCACAGTTCCAGGCTTTCCAACTTTCCTTGATGTAAGCAAAAAAATGGGTTCCTAAGCCTAACCCATATCGGATTGGTTTCAAATTTAGCAAAAATCTGCTAAGAAAAATATATGTGAAAAAGTTAGTAGGATGAGTCAGGTTTGAGAATATATTATGTATATTGTTTCACAAATAAACTGGAAAACCGTAGCCTACAGACAATGAAATTCTGAAGACGGCAATATGCAGGTTTATGCAGGTAACACGCAAAATGTCTCACAGATGCTTTTTCTGCGTCTGTGCGCAAAACATAAGCAACAGGACTTTTGGTCATTCTTGACACTTTCGCTTCTCGAATCATGGCAAAAGGGACTAGGCAATAAAGAATGTACAATACATTACAGTACAATACATGAACTGTCATCACCAGCTGCATCACAGGCACAGCACTTTCTATAATTCCAGACATCTGTGTGCCACCAATTATATCAAGGGCTATCATTATCTATGGGCTAGTTCAAGTTATCAGTATGTGTGGCATCTTAACCACCCAATGCATCACGGGCACTGTGCACAGGTGGATATGGCAACAGGAACAATGTTCGTAAAACTTTATAAAGGATTTTGTATATATATTTTTTTTTGTATATTTATATATATATACATAGGATATTGTGCTTATTAACATTATATATTGTGCTTATTAAAGTTAATACTTATGAACTTAGAAGTTTGCTTAGGCTTAAACATAGTGTCTCACACAGGGTGTGGGGAACAGGCTGTATTTTGTGTCTTAATCTCTTCATTTCAGAAGCAACCTTGAAACCAGGCTGAGACGGCAGCCGAGCAGGTGGGACGCGCCAGCAAGAACAACTCCCTGATGCATGAGAAAGCTCAACCCTCTTTTCATCTTTTTATCTTACTGCACTGTATAATATATGCTGGGGCAGGGACAGATAGCCAGTTGGACTTTGTGAACCAACCAAAACTCTGTTGCGGGTAGGGAAACGTAGACAACCCCAGAGCTCTGTTCTTGTTGATTTCCAACTGCTGTATTAAAGCTGAAATTATCGGACCTCTGCGACTCTTGACCACTCTTTATAGAACACAGACTTGTGTCATTGAAAACTAGCATCACATAGGCCTATTGGAATAGACACAAATAATTTAAGTCCTTCAGCAACCAAAATAGTTGCTCCAAGAAGTGGTGAATAAAGTCTGGTGATAATAATATATTCTTTTATAGAAAAATTAAAACAGTTTTCTTGTGGTTGTACGGTTAATATTTCGAAGCTTATAGCCCGGTTTTAGAACAAAACAGTGGCTTTTCCCAAGATCTCTACAGACGGTGCAGTTAATTTAATGCTCAACACTTGAACGGGGGCTTATTACTTGAAAGATAAATTATTTACTGTGTCGTCTCAGTTACACTATCGGGGCTTGGAAATACTGTGACTTGCTAATGCTGAGGACACACCACAGGATAATCGGGCCGGATTCCCCCCTTCCGACAATCCTAGGGAATGTCCCGATTATCTTGATGGTTCTACAGATTATTTTATCAGATGTTCCCTTGGTGTGAGGTGTGTTAAGAGTGAACAAACCTGCTCGGAAGAACGTCGGAGCCGCCCGATCGTGAATCGTAAATATTCAACATGTTGAATGTTTACGATCAGAAATCATAATAAGTGGGGGGAACCCTGATGACAAACCCGCGCACGCTCTGGAGATTATCACGTGAAACAAAACAATATCCAATCAGAAAGCAAGCTGAGAGAACACGGAAGCATAACAAATGCACTCACGGCGTAGCACAAAGTTAAATAGAATTGATTTGTGGCAAAAGGAAACCCTTTTCTATTTTTCTATTTCGAGACAGTGGGAATTGGCGACACAGGTGACCGTACTGTAGTCAGACTGCAGAAAGTAAACGTGGGAAGAACAATTACTTAGAATATTTATATGTTTTGTTTTCATCACACTCGTTTTTTTCACTCCATTATTATCATCAATCATCATTATCATGAAGATTAAATCCAGCAGTGTTATTTGTGCTTGTACTGAGTCATAATTGTTCCACAAACACCTTGTAAAATCCAACTCAAATCTTGAGCTGAGCAGGCGCTCAAGAAGAAGCTGAGCAGGCGCTCAAGAAGAAGCTGTGCAGGCGCTCAAGCTGAGCAGAGCAGGCGCTCAAGCAGAGCAGGCGCTCAAGAAACCGAGCAGGCGCTCAGGAAGAAGCCGAGCAGGCGCTCAGGAAGAAGCCGAGCAGGCGCTCAGGAAGAAGCCGGGCAGGCGCTCAAGAAGCCGGGCAGGCGCTCAAGAAGTTGAGCGGATCTGGGGACCTCCAGTGACCATGTGGTCCGCATGTATCCTGTGGCTAGGTGGCTTCATACATTGCAATGTTAGTATGTCTCTTCGGATCTCCATGTAGCCGTGGTGATCCGCAGACGTGCTCTGATGCGCTATGTCGCCATCAGAATCCACAGTGTCTACATGGGGATGTCCGTTAAAATGCCCTGGGAACAGCGGATGCACCACTGACACATTTGTCTCACATCCTCATGCATGCTGCAGTGAAGACAGGGAGCGCTTCCCCATGTACATCCAGCCGTGTCTTGAAAAGTTACCGGACTACTTGCGGAGTCCTAACAAAGACGTGAATCCGAGGCAAAAAGGCCACTTCCCTTGACAACGGTCAATTATACATAGCAACGGTCAAATATCGAAAAATGATTGACCACAGAACTTTGGGAAGCCTCATTCAAGTGAATGGAGCATTCTACAGGACTAAGACCAGTCGTGTAATAAGTTTTGATATGTGTAATGCTATGGTCTGTAGTTTAGAATATTTGAGTGTTCACCCTGATTGTGAATGTTGTCTAATTTGATGGCTGTCCACTGTGCTAGTGTTTCTGGTTAAATAAACAGTCGGCCTATATTCCAGTGCTTCCTAGACTCCGATTTACAAACACAATGTTCCCATTCCGGTGGGATGCGGCTTATAGAAAATGCGGCCTATTTTCCGTAAAAATACGGTACATACTGATAAATCAGATAAAGCCCTCTAATGTGTTCATGTTTCAGTTGCTAATTTGGTCTTGGAGTAGGTGAGGCTTCATGCAGTGTTCCTATTCTGTCTTTCAGATAATATCTTAAACCTATAGGCATCTGTATACAAAACAAAATTCAGGCGGAAATAAAAACCTTTGATTGTTTTTAAGCTTTTATTTCTCAAAACCAGCAGCACTTACAGGGATTCTGACAACAGGGGAATACCTTCAGATTGTCACCTTTCAAAAACCATGCATGTACTCCAAATTGTTCAAGAACAGCTTTCAATTTACTTTGGGTATGCCTTGTTTAGGCGTTTTATGTGAATTTAACAGGATTTTTAAGAGGTACTTTTTTTAGTAATTAATGAACTTTTAAACTTTGTAATACGAGGAGGGACTACGAGGCGGATCACCTCTTCTGATAAGTATCACCTATTTGTATTCTATTCTACCTAGAACATATTTATAGCTAGCATGTGTTTCTTCAGCATTCCCGTTCACTGCAACACCCGCAGACGTAGATGTGTCACAAAAGTATATACGTTCCACTTCTAACCTTAGCTACCTCTCTAGATCTTCTCGACCTGCTCTCTCTCTTTCTATAGGGCTCTGGAACTGCCAGTCTGCTGTGAACAAGGCAGACTTCATTCCAGCGTTTGCATCCCATGCTTCTCTTGACGCCCTCGCGCTGACAGAGACATGGATCCGCTCAGAGAACACTGCAACTCCTGCTGCTCTCTCCGTCAACCACTTGTTCTCCCACTCTCCTCGCTCAACTGGGCGAGGTGGTGGGACAGGTTTGCTTCTTTCCCCACATATTAAATGCACATCCACCCCACTCTCTTTTACTGCTAAATCATTTGAACACCACTATGTCATGCTAACTGATCCTATCAAAGCATTTTTAATTGTTCTCTATCGCCCACCAGGGCCACTAGCTGACTTTGTGGAGGAGCTGGACATGCTCCTCAGCGCCCTCCCGGATAATGGAACACCGCTGATACTTCTTGGGGACATCAACATCCACCTCGAAGGAACGCAAGACGTCGACTTCAAGTCTCTTCTGACTTCCTTCGACCTGACGTTGCTCAACACACCAGCGACTCACCAGGCAGGAAAACAGCTCGACCTCATCCTGACACGTAACTGTATCACTGACCTAACCTCTGTAACCCCACTACACATCTCTGATCACTACTTTATCCAATTCTCTATCTCTCTCCCTCCAACTCCTCCTACCTCCCCTCCCCTCGTAACTTTCAGACTCAATCTCTGCTCCCTATCCCCCTCCCACTTCTCCTCCATTGTAACATCCTCTCCTTCTTTGAGAAAAAAGTTGCTGACATTAGCAGTCGGTTCCCTGAACCAACCTTTCCTACCCACTCACCCTCTATGACTAACCCTACTAAATGTCTCAACTCTTTCTCTTCCCTATCTGAGGCAGAGATCTCTGACCTCATTCTCTCTCATCGCCCCACCTCCTGTCCCCTTGATCCAGTCCCCTCCCCTCTCTTTCAAACCATCTCTCCCTCCATCATAACATTTCTTCTCCATGTCCTCAACTCTTCTCTTACTTCCGGCACTTTCCCCTCTGCCTTCAAACAGGCCAGAGTTAGACCACTACTCAAAAAACCCTCCCTTAACCCAGCCGTCCTCCAGAACTACAGACCGGTATCACTTCTACCCTTCTTCACTAAAACAATTGAACCAACTGTCAAACTTTCTCACTCAGAACCACCTGCTTGACCCCTTCCAATCGGGCTTCAAGACGGGCCACTCCACTGAAACTGCCCTCCTGTCGGTCACCACAGCCCTCCAGTCTGCCAGAGCAGCTTCAAGGTCATCCGTCATC
>CAEFZP010000228.1:0-216252 GCA_903064625.1 Mallotus villosus | reverse complement strand
CATATTTCTCATGTTTTCCCTCTTTTAACCTTGGTCCGGCAGAAAGAACTAGGACCATACAGTTTCCTCATCTTCTCTGTGATCTGCCTGGCTACCCTGATCTACACCTGGCTGGTGCTCCCAGAGACCAAGAACCACACCTTCCTGGAGATTAGCCAAATGTTTGCCAAGAGAAACAAGGTAGAGATCAAGCTGGGTGATGAAAACAGTCCTACTGATTAAACAAGATGTCTGATGGAAGTGGAGATGGTCTCTACCTTCTGAGAGAAATGTGATGAGTATTGAATTGGAAAGAGCAACAATGATCTACTGGCACGTATTTGACAAATAAGTATTTCTATCTTTTTAAGACTCTTTGCCACTTTTGTCGTCTGGAACCAGACACAGAACTTTGAAACTTATTGACAATGAAAATATATCTCAGAGTACATCAAATAAATGAACAAGATGCATATCCCAAGTATTTCAGAAGTTTTATTGAGGATTAAAAGATATGTTTATAATATAGGGCTGATACTGTGAAAGCCCACTCGCTCTGTTCCACTTCTATAATATACTCTATAATTAACAGACAATGTCAGAGATGTGTTTTTACATGATCACCAAAGTGTTGATTTGATATTGCCTCCACCCATAACCACAACTCTCGACAGCTTAGCGTTGTGTTGATAGTGCAAAGCTTGTGGATCTGGTGATGTAACTCAACACCATGATCTTGTGGCATGGAAGTTAGGGACACCTGTGGTCGGTCTGCAACTGCACCCCTCCATACAAGCTGAGCTGAGTCACTCCCCAGCTGAAGGCATTGCCCCTCATTGTGGAATTCCCACACGACATCTGCTCATTTATCTCTGCCCGACTGAGCACGTAGTCCCACACATTCACGTCCGTCATCTGGCCCACAAAGGCATCGGAGTCAGAGAGCCCAGGAAGCCATCTTGGTCCTTCCCCAGGATGAACACACCCCCGGGGCTTATCGTGTACCCTGCCCTCAGATACTGCTCCTCCCCTTCCAGTCCATTGATCCAGAGCTCTGCCCCTCCAGAGTGGGAGGACCAGGTGATGCAGTAGTTGGCCCAGTCTTGTGAATGGAAGTTGTGTGGCAGGTTGACAAACTCGTTGCCAATCCACAACCCCACCTCAAAACCCAAGGTTATCAGTCAGCTCATTGTCACTGCTGTCGCTGGAGTAGGAAAGGACGGTGTGCATGCCACCAGGGGTGTGTGCGGACACTGCATGCATGCAGTGAAGGAGTTTCAGGTTCATGGGGTGCTCGAGGTGGGCCAGGACGTAGCTGCCCAGTAGTCCTGTCTGGGAAATGGAGCACTAGTGGAGACAGGGCCTGGTCTCTAAAGACAGGTGACAAGGGTTAGTAACCTAAACTACTAACTAACTACAGCATGTAGATAAAAAAAACGATGATATATGTAATGTACATCTTGAATGTTCTTCTAATAAAGATATTTATTTCAAGAAAACAACATAGCAATACCTATCTAGCTTATCCTACACCGGGTATACTCACCATTTTGGAGGACCGTGTTTCCCACAACTAATTGTGCAAGAGAAGACAAGTTAGCAACAACAAATAGCATCTGATGTGCTGTATCTACCATATAAACACATTCAATCATGTCATGTTATTAATGGGGTGAAAGTGTTCCACTTACTTGACTCCATCTGCCTTCCTAGTGAAGAGATGAGACCCTCAATATTTAGGAGCTTTGACTCAATGTTTTCTTGCGTACAGAGGCTACATTCAGAGGCAGAATGACATAGTCTAGAATATACATGTCTATTTTGAATTCACATAGGACCCTGAGAAGTTCTGTTAAAATCAAGGGCTAGATTTCACTGGTTAATTCATATAGATATCCGTTGTAATTCGTTGAGTTACGAAAGGGCAGGATCAGTGGTATTGAGTGATACTAATAATACTGTATATTATTATTATCAATCCCTTCCAGGTGTACATACTGCCTTTTCCCAGGCGAGGCAGGAAGGAGGATTCCACCACACGGTCGTTGAGGGGCTGAGCCATGCGGTAGTCATTCCATATAGTCTTGTACTCGTGGTCCATCAGAGTACTCTCCAACTTCCTAAACTAAAGAAAGGAAATACTACTATTCGTAATCCTTATTCTACATAAATATTTTATTTTAAATAATTCCACTTTAGTATAGATCGTATAGTATATAGTATAGATATTTAGTATAGACAGTCCACATATTTAAATTTAAGGATACTATATGTTTATTGTATGCACCTTCCTGCCAAAGCAAATTCCTTGACTGTGCAAACTTTCATGGCCAATAAACCCCTTTCTGATTCTGATTCTGAAATGATGTAGAATTCAAAGACATTTGATGAACATCTTTGATATGAAAACTACATGTATACCTGATTATGAGAGAGGGATGATGGGTGTGTCAAACACAGTCCATAGAATGCTTTCATCACAGGGGGGAGTGGTCAGTGAGCCTTGGTACCTGAAGTAATGGTTTAGGTTCTCAGGCAACATGGAGCGGACATTTATGGAAGATATATTCATGGCCTGCCCTGTAAGAGAATTGTAGACAAATGAGAAATGTGGGATGAGAGAATCAATGTGTTCCAGGACACACGTGTTGTGTTAATAAGGTAAGAAAAGAAGAAGTACAATAAAACTGATCACCTGCATACTTGATCTTTGACAGATTGTTGATGAAATCACTGTAATAGGTGTTCTCAAAATGTCCATCCTAGAAAAGTATTTGATAATAGTTAAAATACTGCATCAAATAGCTGAACTAAAACATTTGAACAGGATATTTGAACGGCTATGTTAGAAAAGTTACAAAAATAAGTTCAGATAGAAACAACCTCCCAGATGGAAACCCTAGCTGGCCCTGTTAGTTGTGAAGCAGCAACACACCAGCTTCTATCTGCACCACATTAATACTGTTGGGATCCATTAACACTGCTGGGATCCATGCCCCCTGGCTACGCTGCTACAGCAATGACCTCCCACAACTGAAAGTGCCACAGACTGCCAATGGCCTTAAGGCATTTCTATGTAACCAAAATCTCACTCAATGTGCCTGCACGTATTGGGAAGTGCACTGGGTCATTTGGTAATTGGTCCAACACTTTGTATGTCATTTGCAGGTTCAAGTCATAGAGATTGACACATATTTTGGTCATAGTCCATTATTTGATGGTCAATTTCTGCACTGACCTGAATTTCAGTATTATCTGTATCTCACCTCATAGAAAAAAGCAAGAACTGCCAGTCCATCTGGTTTATCTATGGCCTCGTGGAAGCTCTCGTACTTCTCTGAATTGTAATGGACTATATGGAGCTGAAACCACAAAGCACACGTATAAGTGTTTATCTTCACAAGAAAAATGGGTAGTTTATCAATTCAAAAGTATTTTCATATCTTTTTTCAAAAGCTTTTGTATAATTCCTTCTCATCTGGAATTGTCTAGTGTTTTATGAGATGTAAAAACTAACTATACAATGCAAGAACACTTACACAGATAAAACTTAGGCCTATAGAACGTTTGCTTCAATTTAGTTGGTTTTCAGTGTTGGGCTGCCTACCTCTGCCATGTAGCGAATGCCATCCAAAGTGTGTTCAGAACCACTGGCCTCCAGGTCCCAGCCCCCCCAGTGCAGGTGCATCTGGACCGCTGTGTAGCGGTCTGGAAGACCCTCGGTGATCGCCATACTAGAAGGCAGGCTGATTTGAACTGTCAAAAATGTTCTAATTAAATGTAGGCTATGTGACAGTCTATTTCAAGTGGTGGTTTGACGATTGGTTTGATACTGGTTCCAGTATTTGTATTTTGTTTGGATGAAAAGCTTAAAAGTAAACTTTAAAAATGAGCTGGCCACAACCACCAGAAGATAAATATGATTCTTTACCTGAGTGCCCATTGTTGGACATGAGAAATTGCCCTTTTTGCGCTTCATAGCCACTCAGTTCCAGTTGCGGCAGACGTGGGTTGTACTGTACGTTCCGCCGCTGAATGTCAATCGGAGATTGTTTTTGGCCGCCGCAAGCAGGATACGCGTCCGCCCAATGCACTTGGTCCAGTGTCCCCTTCTTTAAACGGAATAACCCAGATAAACAAAGTTGAACAATCTAGACATACCACAAAACACACATCGAACTCGCTTTGGTTTGTTGTAGCGATAACTAAGTAAACGACCCTAAATAAACTTCAGTTCTTTGTGTACCTCCACAGCACCTAGACCTGTCCCGTGGTTGGTAAAGATATTTGCATGCAGTCAACTTCACTCAACCCAGTATCTGGATGTCAGCCTTCACAGACATTGTGCGTAATTATTCCGATGTAACCCCATGGGTTTGGCATATAGTACGCACTACTTGATATTACCTGTTTGACGTGCACTTACATGCTTCGTATTCATTTTCGTATAGTTACAATTATTTGGTTTGAAATTCAGAGTAGGCTAATGCATTACAATTTCTCTGCAGATAGATTAGATTCAAAAGATTAAGTAAACCAAGATTTTTAAAAAGAAGAATATTTTTTTACCTGTATATGTACCTGTATATGTCCAATGTATTCCACTTACTCCAGCATAGACAGGACTGATGAGAAGGACATTGATAACAACTAAGAAACACTCCATTTCTGTGGAACACGTTTACGCACGACACGTCTCAGAGAGGTTCACTCAACAACTGAAAGGAGGTGTTGGTACTATCCAAGTCCTCCGGAACACGCCCTTGGCTAAATTCTTCCCGGGTATACTCGATGAGTTATAGGTCCTCTATTTCAGTACTGATCGATGACCTTTATCCCAAATAATATTACAGAAGAAAGGACAGTGACTCATTGCAGACCCTAAGTTTGTAGAGCAAAATTGACTCCGTTAAATAGAAATTAACTCAAGGAGGGATAAAGGAACTAAAGAGTATAGAGTAAAATCGTGTCTTATTTCTTCTTGCCCAGATGTGTCTTCTTGTTTGTATAGTCTACAACATGTGGAAAATACCATCACTTTGCTTGTTTAGAGAAAGGAATAGCTATGATCATCATAGGCTACTCAAAACCATCCAAGCACCAAACATGACTTTCTACATTTGAAATTAAATTCATTAAAACAATAAAAATAATTAAATTAACAAATACTTGCATCTTCACCTCAAGGGTTTTAGGACAGTTTGAGGAGAATATTATTCATAGCTCTGTACTGTGAAAAAAAATTGTATATATGTTTCTTTCACTATCAGTCTTACATTTCCTGCCATGCAGGAAATCCATGAAAATAATCTCTCTTTTATGGAAACCTTCTTGCAAGTATGGTCAAGTCATCTGTCCCTAAATGTGCTAGAGGGGAAATTGCCTTGTAGGAAAGCACCAGCTGTGTTCTTGATTAACACATGAGTGCATTAGAACAGACCTGAGATGAGGTATAAGACTGTACAAAGCACCTGTTACAACATGTCCCAACACCCTACCTCCAGGAATCTCACGGTCTACCAACTATATGCTCAATATGTTTGTGGGATTACAGTATGTAACAAAAAATGTTTTGACGTACTTGGATGAACTGCTCTGATGTGATAATCAATACTGACATATAGTCCATCTCCATTTTATGCTGGGATTTCATCAATCTTTGTTATCTTCAGCTGTATGGGTGAGTGATGAGTGAATGTTATGTAGTTGTGTAATGTCTATGAATTCCATAAGGGTGGGGTTCCATGCCCACCAGCAGTGCTGCATGTTCCGCAAGACGTTAGCAGGGTTTTTACCCTCCAGACAAAACAACTTACCATGTGCAGGGAGCTAAAGCCAGATGATAGATGATAGCCAGATGATAATTATATGTCTGACCTCCGCATAGGAATTTTGTGTCTTTAGATGGTGAGTCCAGCCTAATGACCCGTCAGATCCAGCAGCACCACCAGCTCTGAACGAAGCTTCAAAAATACTTTGTATTTTGATCCTTACTTGTCAACACATTCCTCCAAAATGTTACAAAGTCAGACTGAAATTTCAATTTCAACGTAAATGGGTTCATCCTATTTTCCCAGCCATCTTGGTCCATTGTGTTCCTGGCTTCAGGTAAGTAAGTAAGTAAGTAAGTAAGTACATTTTATTTATAAAGCACACTCTCAACACAGCAAGGCTGACCAAGGTGCCAAACAAAAGCACAAAAATAATAATACTAATACATAGTAAAAACAAAATACTAAACAGTCAACAACAGCAAAACAAGTAACATCACAACTCAAGTAGTGGGAAACGCCAGAACATACAAGTGGATCTTAAGCCTGGATTTAAAAACAGACAATGAGGGAGCCTGCCTAATAGGAAGGGGAAGCTGATTCCACAACCTAGGACCAGCAACTGCAAAGGCCCTATCACCTGTGTGTATACAGCCTGATCGAGGAGTATACAAAAGTAGCTTGTCCGCAGACCTCAGTGACCTAATGGGTGCCTGCAATTTTAAGGGATCCGAGATTTTTTATATCCGCAATGCAGTCTAAGAGAGGTTGAACAGTATCACTGGGTTTCAAAGGCAGATCAAGTTGTGTGTCATCAGCATAAAAATGAAAAGAGATGTTGTGTTTCCTAATGATATCTCCCAGAGGAAGCATATATGGATTAAAAAGAATCGGACCCCAAAATTGACCCCTGCGGAACCCCAGAGGAAACAAGAGCTACGGAAGAAGAAAAACTGTCTATACTGACAGAAAAGGCCTCGTCAGTGAGATAGGATCTGAACCACTGCAGTTAAAAATGGAAGTAGGTATATGGACAGCTGCTTCTCTGTCATAGGATCGAGATAGATACTTTATCTCCCAGGTTATTTGTACAACACCACAGAGATGCTACCATAGCACTACTTGGAAAGTTGTGCTTCTCCGGCAGGAAGAAGAGAATTCTTGTACAGCTACAACACTGTCAGTCTAGATGGAAGAATATGTTATTATTTTGATTGCCCTGCTGGTGATTTGAAATAAGAAACTTTGACTGTAATTTTGACACACACAAACTTGGGCATGCAACACTATCTACATTTAGACTTGTCAGTGACACAAAGTAGGTTAAATATTTCCAGCCATTTTCACTCAATCAAACTGCTGCGGATGACCAGAAGGAATTGCTGAAAATATCAGGTAAAGTACAAGATAGCACATAATAACATCCCCCTCTTCAGACCACAGAGACCAACTCTTTCTTCTAAGGCCATCCTCTCTGCCAATGGGTCCTCACTCTGGAAGACACCAGAGAAAACGAATTGACTTGTCTACTTGCATCATTGTCTCCTCCCAACCATGATCTGATACCTGAGCCCCAGAGAAGAGGCAAAGGGGAAGTGTCATTTGAGAACTTCACAAGATAGCTGCCCTCTTGACAAGTCCTGCACCTAATAAAAAGAAGGGGGAACCATTTCGGAACACATCTGGAAAAGTTTAGTGAAGACCTCACTAAGTTGGCCAGCACAATAAAGTGTGCCCAGATAGCATCAGGTCCGGCAGTCTGTTTACCCTCTTAATCCCTTACCCGGATGCTCTAAAATCACCGCTGCATTGCCATGGCATTTCCTTACTTCAACCAGCAACTAACTTATTTCATGCATCTCAACTAAGTGCATACGCACTTTTTCTACAGTGGATTGGCATAATACTTTGTATTTCTTTTTAGGCTATTAATAACGTATTCAAGATGTTTTGTTACCCAAATGTTCTTTAGATAAGTAACAACTTTTTGGGTTGGGAAGACTGAGTCAACATAGAATGTGCTAGCAACGAGAGAGTGTCAGATACAGTCGACTTTCCTCGTTTGGCGTCCCCTCGTGTCGACCACATGTAATAACTGTCGATATTGCCTGTCATTTCTCTGTTCGAAGCTCTTTGTTTTATATTGTGTCACGTGACATGGAACGAAGACACAAAAATAGCGTGGGTTTATGAAAATTGCTTCGGGAAATTCTTACGGAAAAAGAAACCAACAAGTACTGAACCATTATTAACATACAGGGTAAAACTGGCAGTTTTTTTAATGTTCCAAATCTTATTTATGTAGGCCTATGTTGTGCGTCATTTATGTGGTAGATGATAGCCTGAATAATTTCTTCGAATATTTCAGTAGAACTATTATTGAATGGAATGTTGGTTAGCTAGGGTTAGCTAGTTAGCTAGTGTGAAGTTGGTGGTCTAACCAACATGAACAACCTCACGGGCACAAGCACTGCAACAGTTCAGTGACTACTAGTGCAGACAATGTACTGCCGTTGCCAGTAATCTATTTTGGGCCTATTTTGTACCACAAGAGCTTCTTTCCCAGTTAATCCTCGGAAAAAGCAATGATTATGGTATAAAATAGCTCTAATATTTAGCAATATACTTATGGTGCACATGTACATGTATTGTATATAATTCAACACTATGTATTTTCATTGTTGTTCTCTCTCATTCTCTCTCTCTCTCTCTCTCTCTCTCTCTCTCTCTCTCTCTCTCTCTCTCTCTCTCTCTCTTTCTCTCACACACACACAAAATGAAATATTTTTGTAAAGGCTCGCACTCTATGAGCCACCATCCATGTACTGTAGACTGCAGACTTCCTGTGGTTTACCCTTTCAGATGAGTTTGACTGGCCCCTCTCCCAAAATGGTGTGGTAGCAGTACTGCATTATAATACACTGAGCTGGTATTTTCTTCAGGGCAGTAATCAGAATGCTATTATGTAAAAGCCCTCAGAGCAACACAGTGGAAGAGAAGCTTTTGGAAGAATACCATATTGTGCTGACATCTGCATTTATGGTCTGGCCTCTTAGAGATTGTGTCTACACTGGGAATGTTGGTCAGATCTGGGTCATACAGGAATCAACATTATATTGACACATTGTACCTAGCCTCATAGCATGTATTAGCCTAGATGTGGTTCCCACCATGCACTCTATAAACATGAGATGAATGTATGAGATGGGTGGCTGACAGCATTCCTTTAGGAGAAACCTTGTACTTTTGAAACCTATTTGTAAAGAAAAAAATAAGCCCACTATGGTTTATTCCTCCTTTTGCAAAGCAACTCCCATTTGAGGAGACAAAGTAAAATCCCATTTGGTGTGTGCTTGGTGTTTCTATCACCACATGTCCCTCTGCCCACATCTGTTCCATATAAAAAGTGATTTACTTCTGTGTATAATCACGTGTTGACCTCCAGTCTAGCTGGTCGCTCCCCCATCCACGAAGGATTTTCCAGCCCAGTGACTTATTCTCCCAGTCTGCTCTGCCTCTCACCACGGTCTGTCTGCTCTGGTCTCTCTAAACCTCGCTCTGCTCTCTCTCAGCATCACCTACATCTGTCCTGGTTAGGAGACGTGTGTCTACATTCAGATCTGCAGTCGTCATGGTTATCGCTGTTTGGGGTTTTCACGACCGCTCTGCCGGCGTTTTTCCCACCTGAGTTTGTAGTTGCCAGGGCAACAGGTCAGACTAAAGGTCTGTGCGCGCGCGCTTGTGTGTAATCTGACAGAAGGAAGCCGAGCGGTGTTTTCACGCCTCCAGCCTCTGTCCACACTGCAGCCAGGGATGAGAGAGAGGCACGGGGGCGGAGCCTGTCTCACTGCAGCCAGGGATGAGAGAGAGGCACGGGGGCGGAGCCTGTCTCACTGCAGCACGAGATAGGGATGCTTAGTAGGCAGCCTCCCCACGCTGGACTAACAACGCTGGAAAAACCCTCCCCTTCTTACACACACACACATATCTCCTTACACAAATCTCAGACTGCTATCAACCCCCCCCCTCCCCCTCCCCCCCTTAGCTGTACGCATCTGTGTTTTTCTTCGCTGTTTTCTCTCACTCTCTTTCTCACTCTCTCTCTCTCTCTCTCCCTCCTGCTCGCTCTCCCTCCCGATCGCTCTCCCTCCTGCTCACTCTCCCTCTACTCGCTCTCCCTCTGCTCCTTGCTCACTTCGTGTCTCCTTCACGCTCCATCTGCAGCTTCAGCTCACAGCTCCTCGCAGGAACACAGACTGAGAGAGATGTCCTCCAACCTGCCCTCTGGGACTGGGGCCAAAGCCAAGCCCCAATCCCCTTTCAGGAAGAGGGGAAGCCTGCAGTACGCAGCCAGCCCAGGTAAGTGGAGGAGTCTGGTGCTGTGAGCTCATCTGGGAGTTTGCATCGTACATACTGATGCAGTGCAACTGGAGGATGGACTGACTAGGGCTCAGTGACAGATGTTGCTGCATGAGAGTTCAAGGGGTGCAATGTTTTGTGATGTATATGGGAATATGTAGTTATGTTGTCTCTGAAGACTGAGTCAGTATAGCAGAAGCTATGGTGCACACACATTTTTGTGTATTAGTTTGAGTACATTTTTGCAGGAGTAGTTTTGGAAATAGAGTAGAACTTGTTGATTAAAGGAAATTCCAAAGCTCTAATCAGAAGCTTTCAGTGATGATTTGGTTTTTCCATTCGAGCCACTGTTATTCAACGGATGAACCTTGTGCTGGCTTTTTGGCATTTCCCAAAATTCTTTGCCCTGAATTCCTCATAGGTTGTTGTGTTGTTGTTTGTTCGTATTTTTTATTTAATCCTGGAGAGCTCTTCATGCTCAACATAAACAGAAACTGAATGTTTTGCTCCCTGGAGTCTGGTTGTAATGTGAATTGTCACGATGGAGCTGACGCCAGCTTCTGTGTGAAATATGCCAGAGCCTTATTACTACATCAGTGGTTTTCTGATCCTCTGATCCTCTACTGAATTAGAGGATCAGAACCTTGTCTCGTGTCTCTGATGTGGCCACACCAACAACCCTTTGGAACCAACAGGACAGAAACACAGCACCTTTTATCATCCAGAAAAACGGAGAAAAGATAAACGCAGCTAATCAAAACGAGCACATTTACAAGACGGTTTTCTTCTTGGAAAAATAAGTGTTTTATGCTATTGACATGCAAATGATTGACAGTTAGCCAAAGAACGATTGGGTGCTACTGCTGCGAGGAGGGGGTGTGGTACCCCGCAGTTCTAGACACACCCCAATATGAAAATGAATGACAGCATTCAACCTATCAGCTTGTCAAACCCTCTAACACATTAGTCTCATTACGATCATATAATGATTACATAATGTATAATTAAAAAGTCATTAAAAAAATCATTATTGAAGCCCACACAGGTACACATGGGGATTTGTTGTACCCTGTGGGGATGGTGGGACACTCAAACAGTCATCTAATACCACTGGATCAACACAAAGACCCAGAGGAGTGTTTCTGTAAAATACATTCTCAAAATAGAATTGAGCTGATAAGGTACATTCATTTATCACAGTTGATAAGACGTATTGCAGTAATAACTGTGTGTGTGTGTGTGTGTGGGCAATGCTGCGTGTGGCTAATATGTGACGGTCCAATCTGAGTCATTACAGTATGTGTCACAGGGGTTTGGGTGTTTTGTCTAGAGACCTCTGAAAGAGAGAGAGAAAGAGAGAGAGAGAGAGAGAGAGATGGAAAAATAGAGGGAGATACAGAAAGAGAGAGAGGGAGAAAGAAATAAAGATACAGAAAGAGGGAGAGAGATACAGAAAGAGGGAGAGAGATAGAGAAAGATACAGAGAGAGATAGAGAGAGATCTAGAGAGGGTATCGAGAGAGAGAGATATCGAGCGGCTCGATAGCGCGCTCTATCGCGTGGCTCGAGAGCGATCGCGCTCTCGCGCGGTCTAGCGCGCGCGCTCTCGCGCTATCTCGCGTCTCGCGCTCGCGCGCTCTCGCTCGTGCTCTCGCGCGCTCGCGCTCTCTCGCGCTCTCGCTCGCTCGCGCTCTCGCGCGCTCGCTCTCGCGCGGCTCGCTCGCTCGCGCTCGCTCGCTCTCGCGCGGCTCTCGACGAGCGAGATATAGAGAGGGATAGAGAGAGGAAGAGTCTGATGCCAGACTCATCCCCGTAGGCTGTGAATTATCCTGGCAATACAGCAGAACACACTGATAGAACACAGCGTCTCTGTTTGTTAAAGCTAAATAATTACAGACTGGGACATTCAGGTGACTCACTCCGATCATCATCAGTGTAACCAAGAACATTGATATACATCGATGTTAATGGGTGTCTAATCAAGACAGGAAGCATTGTTACGTGGTGTTCAATACAACCATCCCATTTGCTTCATTCGAAATTAGCGTCGGCCTGCGTCTGTGTGTGATCCAGACTCTCTTGGATTGATTAGATCAGATGAAAAGGCAGTAAGGCGGCCAGGCTGGAACACTCGTTTCTCAGACAACGAAATCATCTTACTTTCTTCCGGACAAATATTTGTCAATGTGTGCTTGTCGTTTACCTCTCACAGCAGCTGCAGGGTGTGTGTAACTCGTGAATAAGCAGAGTTAGGAGCAAAGGAGCCTGGGTGTGCAGGAACCGTGGATAAAACATTGTTCTCTACGCCCACACACCACTTAGCAACAACTGGCTGGAGTGGGTTCGCGTAGCAGAACCGTATCCTTACAATGGGATGGAAGAACCTCCTTTGTGGGCTGTCTAGAAGAGCGGTTGTAGAGGGCTGGTATACATCGCTCTCAGTGTGCAAGGCTCTGTGATGAAGCCACATGAGTATCATCCAAATAATCATGGGGACATATTAGCCATGATTATATATTGAATATAATATATATCTGTGACCATTATGATCCTACGATATGTCATCTTTACATGCCCAGCGCTGCTATTGGATGGAATGATCGACTGTAATGATTGACTTTACTCACCCCTTATCAGCTCAGACATCCACATGAATGTGTACAAGACCCTCACCTGAGACCCCCTCCGTGGCCTCTGCCCTGCTTTGTAAGCTCTGTCAGGCTTGTGATGTGGGTGATGGACTGTGGACTCTTGCCTCGTAGGTGGGGCCTTGTCCTGCGATGCAATCTCCCAGGGGTTGATGGAGGGGTGGTGAGGGTTACAGATAGGGAGCACTGACCCGGAGCTGTGACTGCAGTCTCTCCATACTCTACTCACTTCTTCGCACAATTACAGTACGAGGACAGTTCTGGGATTCCTCGTTTGAAAACGACACGGAGAAAAGGACCAGATGTCTGGTAGGATCAAATTGAGTCTTCTCATACTTCTCAATATTTTGGGCAGGTTTTCAGAAGTTGTTTAGTTAGGTTTGTATCCCCACAAAAAAGAGTTTGACTTGTTGTGGTTGGGTATGATGCATCGTGATGTAGTGTTGGTGTGTATGTGCGGGAATGGATGGTTGGTGATTCAAACTTCTGTCTGTAATACACATGTTTTGCCCTCTAGGGGGAGTATGAAAGACACAAATGCAATCAGACTGAATCAGGTTTGAGCTTGGTCAGCGACATCATGTTTGCATATATTGTGGTTGAACCGCAGGGAGGTGATTGGTTGACTAGGGAGATTGTACATGTCTTGATTGCCTGCTGACGAAAGATGAAATTGGTCCGTGAGGCTTTTCAGCAGGCACGACTGTTTGCCCTTGAGTGGCAATTTTGTTAACAGCTGGGTTGATTGTTAGAATTTGATAAAAACTTGAGTCCTTCTGGATTTCTGGTGACTGAATATTGGGCAGAAATTGCTGTGCTCTTTCACAATATGCCAAATCAGTTTCTTTTTTTTAAAACTCAGGCATAGTTGACTAAGAGGACTGAGGAAGGTATAGGGGAAAGTGTATGTATGGAGTGAATTGAAAAGTGACTACCAAGATTCTTGCCTTACTTACTGCTCTGGAAACTATTGTCTGTCAGATTATCAATCACTGCAGTAAGGGGGGGGAATCAAACAGTCCACTAATCTCACAAACTCAATTCCTGACCCACCAAAGGCTGGCCTCTGAAAAAGGCCCACTCCTACTGTAACTACCTAGCAACACAGCCTTTGTGTAAGAAACACTGTTATCCTCTTGACCTCGTCACTGGTCACAATCCATCATTTGTCTCATTGATAAGACTGTACTGATACTGTCCACAGCCTTCTCAAATGCCTGTGTGGACATAGAAGAGGTTTGGATGGGTTTCAACTGAATCACATGGACAGTATTCAGGCCCCAATCCACAAGCACATTGTAATGTCAGCAATCATGTCAATTATAACTGTTCCACTGCTACCATCTGACCATGCCAACCATAATCCATGCATTCCGTACTGTATAGTGCTAAGCACATTAAGATCTTAAATGTGTTTGTTTGGTTCATACTAAATAAGCATCTCCTCCTCCAACCAGTTCCTCTCAGCGAGCATAACAGACAGTGTCATAGCATACATACCCCTGACAAAGCAAACCTCATCTCTCTCTCCTCCCTCTCTCTCTTCTCTCTCTCCTCCCTCTCTCTCTCCTCCCTCTCTCTCTCTCTCTTCCTTTCTGTCCTTCCCTCACACACACTTTCATAAGCACTCCCCTGAGAGAAAAAGCATTTAGAGGGCGTCTGATAGGCGGGGGGTGATGTAAGCAATAATAAAGGCGAGCTACACTGGGATGGGTGTTGGTCACCCCTGCCCCTCTGCACCATGTGGTACGTCCCAGATCGATGTCACAGGCATTTAAATGAGAAGGATCAGCTGCATAGCCTGCTAATGCAACGACAGCTGGCCAGAACCAGAGGAGACACAGGGGGGGTCTGAGACTGGGATGAGGGGGAGAGGATGGATCTGCTGGACCAGCTTTGTGTATGTATTATGACAGAAAGAGAGCTATAAAGGGGGGCATTGGATGTATGTGCGACTATGCGTGCGAGTGTGTGTGTGTGCGTGCGTCAGTGTTGTTGTTTTGATAGTACGTGCATGTGTGTCTCTCTCTGTTGCCCCATCCCTGTTTCTCTCTCTCTCTCTGTCTCTCTGCTGCTCCAACCCTCCCCTCTCTCCCTCTCCCATCATCCGGTTTGCTAAAGGTGAACAGACGCCATCCCAGGCTGTTTGGCATGTTCCGTCTCTCTGGCAGGGCAGTTTTTCTTCCAGACACACTAGCTACTGGCTCAGGGCAGGCTTTGAGGACAGAGGTATTGTTTTCCACCAGGATAGTATTGTCAGGATCCCACCCAAACAAAACAGTCTCTCCTGTAACCTCCCCCTCTCCCCTTGTCCAGCCCTCAACTCATGTTGTTGCCACTGGCTTGTGTAAGTCCCTTCAGGGCAATGCTGTCTGTATTGTGTTGAGGAGAGCGAGTATGAATGGATTGATCATGGAAGCAGCTGTGCCTTGTCTTGGACTGCAAGGAGATGCAGCTGCACAATAAAAGGGTAATCAATACTGCACATGCTAACACCAGTGGTGTGGATGAGAGAACTGCTGAGTGCAGAGTAAAAGGCAGGCTTTGACAACATTGTGTGTGTGTGGGGGGGGGGTTGTGTGTGGGGATGTTTGTGTGTGTGTGTGTGTGTGTGTGTGTGCTTGTGTCATTTTTAAATTATGCCCAGCTGCATCACAGCTCACACTGCGTAGTGATCCGACAGGTTTTAATTTGATTGTGTTGTGCGTGTGTGTGTATTGTCTAAAACAGTCATTCTTGAAGGGCAATAACAGTGTAGAGCAGCAGTTATTTCAGTTCTAAAAGAAGACAGTCATTCAGCAGCTTCATAGCCACGAGCCAAGAGCTTGGCCATTTACACCTCCGGCCACCCAAGATTTCTGATGGCTTACAATAAAATGTTTAGGAATAGTTGAAATTATTTTTTCCCCAGTGGCCCCCTCATTTTAAGATGGGACCGTACACAAATATAATTGCAAGGCAGTGTCTGACAAAGTGTTTATCTACATATCTACGTCAATAACCTGCAGTGTTCTGTATTTGACAAGTAGGATTGCAAGGAAACAAACTGTCAATGTGCAACTCTGTTTGAATGGAAAAGAGAGTCAAGTTGTAAAGAGAGAGAGAGGAGAGAGAGAGAGCTGAGGGACTTGATTCCACAGGAAGTCTCTTGACCCTTCATCCTGCTCTCCTCATCATCTCTATCAAATGAGTTTTCCACTTGACACACATCCCTGTAGACTGTTGACATCCCATTTGCCTTTTGGGTGGGGAGATTGTATACGCCACCATCCTGTGTACTCCTGCTGAAATATGCATGGAGCTGAAGTCAATTAGCAAATCGAAATCATTTTACCTGGGTCTAGGTATCCAGGACAGGACAGGACTGGACAAAATATTCTAGTGCCGTGTCAGCAGCAAGTATCTGGAGAGCCATTCCAGTGGGATCAGTCCCAATGTCCTTAACGGATGCCATCCCATAATGTAAAACACACTTGGGTTAGGTTTTTTCTTGGAGTGTTTTTTCCTTCATTGAGGGTCTGGGTGGTTACATAAGCATGGATGCTGCTGATCCAAATATAGCAGCCATTAGAGGATTAGCTCAGGGCCTGGTGGGCTCAGCTGTCTCTGCTGCTGGCCACATTCTGCCCGCCAAGCCTCACCACAGCCCACTGACCACCACTGCCGACACGCATGGCGTTATACCCTCCCATGTGCAGTCTCTGTGGAAGTGCCCACGTCAGAGGGGTCCACACAGACTTCGGCCTGCCATTCAAAATGCCGTTAAAGACCAGGTGTTGATAGGTGTAATCCATGCTTCTTTAAAAAAATTATAATTATATATATATTTAAAGCTTTCTTTCACTGTGTAGAAAATGTTCGTAAAAAAAAACAGTTTTTTGGTTCATGTTTCTCAGCTAGTGCACGTCCTGTGACAGACTGGATGTAGAAGAGGGCCTCTTCCTGTCCCCTGTCTGGGCTGGTTTGAGGTCGGCTCAAAACTGTACCGTCTGGAAGTTCTGGTTATTACTGGCGCAGTAACACTGAGTCTCTCCTATTCTCACCTCCTAAAATACTGCACTTCCGTACGCAGTGCCTGTCCTCCGTACGAACATGGTCTCTTTGTCGTGAAGTAGACGAGAGTCTGTTAGGGTTTTGAAAGCACTGTTCTATTGTCAGAAACTGGTGAGGCACCAAATACCTCTGCTCTCCAGTATAAAAACGGCTCTTAAATAGCATCAATAGAGCTGTTTCTGCCCCAGTTTCACAGTGCCTACTCTTCATCTGCTATGCTTTTGCCTGGCCCTTCGTCTGCACACAAGACCGCTCGCTGCATCGCAAATCAGGCAGCGTTGTGTGTTGCGGAGGAGGTGTTGATCAAGCAGCGCTAGGCAGGAGGTGTAGCCAGGCCGGTGATTAGGCCATCACTTCCTGAGCCGGTTCCCCACAGTGTCTCTCTGTCTCTTCCACCACAGGGGCCTTGTATGTTCCAGCGCAGCCATCTACGTCGTACTAATTGACCCATCTAAGGCACTACTTGGTCTCACAGTGGAGCAATCGCAGGCAGAGTCTAGTTTTTCTGTCGAAAGAAACTGTTAATAAAACATTGACTTCCCAATGGGTTAGTTTGAGATGGTACACACTAATGATGCTCATTGACACTAGATTGTAGGTGGTGTTAGCACTATGAGTGCTTGATGCACAGTGTGTGTGTGTGTGGGTGTGTGTGTATATATGTGTGTGTGTGCATGCCAGTGCGTGTGTTTAAGCACGCAGGTGGGCAGTAGACATACAGACATTCTATCACACTAGGGCTGTAAGCTGAGGATGAAATATTCAAGAGGATGATGAATATTTCAAAGGTAGGCAAGAGTTTCCTGACGCCAGATTAATATCATCATACAGAGAATGAGATACAGTACATACAGACCTCCAAATAGACTCTTGGGAAATGTAGATGTTCCCGCTCCAGCTGGTGCATAGCCGAATTGCTCTCAGCTACTTTGTATTCATGTAACCATCTCCAGGATGATACTTGGCCTTCCTGACCTCTATAAATGACCCACCTCCAGTGTTTTCAAGGGGGCTATTTTGTTTTCCATCTCCTTCTCCACTTGGCTTCATTAATAGACAATCAAAATATAGCATTTCAGAGTCAACAATAGAGGGTATTTACCGCCTGTGTGTGTGTGTGTGTGTGTGTGTGTGTGTGTGTGTGTGTGTGGTGTGTGTGTGTGTGTGTGTGTGTGTGTGTGTGTGCTGATGGCTCCTTGACCTGAATGGGCCATTGTGTCTGAAGACACCGAGTGGCTGAGCTCAGGCCTCTGGCACAGTGTGTTGGTCCAGGACTTTGTTGGTCTAGGACTGTGTGTGTGTTCCAGGGCTGTGTGTGTTGGTGAAGGGCTGTGTGTGTGTGTGGGTGTGGGTGTGTGTTCCAGGACTGTGTGTGTTGGTGAAGGGCTGTGTGTGTGTGTGTGTGTGTTCCAGGGCTGTGTGTGTTGGTGAAGGGCTCTGTAAACTGACTGTTAGACTGAGGAACAACAGGCATCTGTCGTCTGTCTTACTTGGGTAGGCTGACAGAACAAGAAATCCTCCCGAAAAGTCTCTCATTGAGCCAAGTTAACTGGGCCTCACTGATGACCATCTTCCTTTGTCCTATCAACCTCTCCCTCTGTCAACAAGTGTGACACAGAAGGCTGGAATGCAAATAGAGAAAAAAATGGATGAGGATAGTCATTATGGTCTTGAGTTTACGGCCTCAATTATGTGCAGATGTTTATTATTTCTCATTGGTCCCATTCTCTCGCCTCTCCCTCCTTCCTCTCTCCGTTGCCATGGTTCTCTCTGCAGTAGACCCTCGTGGCGTGCGGCATATCCTGACATCCCAGCATTCCTTACCAGGAATACCCGTGGCACTCAAACATCCCATTGACCTGCGCACCTCCATGGACGGGAAGTACAAGGAGATAGCTGAGGTGAGGGACCAGTACACATCAAGTTGATCTGTTTTCCTGACTCTGGTGTTTACGATACTGGCATGCTCCAGTTATTTCAGAAGGAGCGTTGTGTGTGTGTGTGTGTGTTTAGGAGCTGTTCTCCCGCAGCCTGGCAGAGAGTGACATGCGCAGCGCACCCCTATGAGTTCCCCGAGGACAGCCCCATCGAGCAGCTGGAGGAGAGACGCCAGCGGCTAGAGAGACAGATCAGCCAGGATGTCAAGTAAGAGACCCTGGGGCAGGGGTCAGACGGAGGGAAGCATGGATGCAGGGAGGAGAAGGATGGGATGGGATGAAGGATGGATGAATGGATGGATGAACTGATAAATACATAAACGACAACTGCTTATTCTTCAACTCCTTATTGTCATTTTCCAGGTTTGAGCCTGATATCCTACTCAGAGCCAAACAGGAGTTCATGAAGACGGACAGCGCTGCAGATTTAGAGTCAGTAACGTTTTCTAAACTGAGCAGCAACATTTTCATCCTTTGCTACGGCCTATAAATTTCTGGGCCCTGCATATTAAAGAGTCCTAAAGTTAAACTCCTCTTTTTGTGTTTGCCAGATTCTTGAAGGAACAGAACCAATCTCCCACGGATCACTACCCCAGCGAGAGGGAGATTGTTCCAGAACGAGAATACCAGCGAGTCTCCATCTCAGGGGAGGAACAATGTGGGGTTGGTGACATTTAGTCCTCCCCAAGAAATCACTTATACAATCTTCTGGTTCCATTTTGAGGCTCCTTTGAGACTTTGAGAATCCCTTTTTGGATGAGTAATCACATGGCTATCTGGCGACCAACTGAATTAATCGTCTTTTTTTTCCACTATCTCTCCAGGTGCCTTTTACAGACTTGCTGGATGCAGCCAAGTGTGTGGTGAAGGCTCTCTTCATAAGGGAGAAGTACATTGGCCTGTCCATGCAGAGCTTCTGTAAGACCACCGCCCGCTACCTCCAGGAGATGAGCGAGAGACCCCTGGACATGGGCATCTACGATGAGATCCATGAGACCTCTGTCACTGCTGGTATACACACACACACACTCAAACACAACTCTCCAAAAACACTCTCTGCACTCGCTGTGAGTTCACACACTGCCTGTCAGTCATTATGTAAATTGAAAGTTTTGTTTTTTTTAACACTTTGAACATTGACACATTTGTTGGCAGGATGTTTTTTTTGTATTCTCACTTCCATCCAACGCCGTCACGTAACGTTCTGTCTTTCCCTCCTAAGACGCCACAGTGCACCCACCTGTCTCAGAGACACATCCCTATGAGAACCAGGACCCGGCCAGCATGCCGCACGACATGGGTTACGGCTGCAAGATGGTGAACGGTGTGGTGCATCTGTACACCAAGAAGAACACCATGGACCAGTAAGAAACTGAAATTTCACCTCACACCTAATGTGTTCTACAAATACAACTGGATGCATCCACTATATCATAGTACAGTAATATTATGATTTGGCCATTATTGATGTTATGCCAAGGTCCCTATGGACAGCCTGAGGTGTTGCTGGTTGCAGATATGTGCTGTGTTTGTGTCATTCAGAAGCACAGAGTTGGATCTGCCCTATCCGGTCCTCCAAGAGTACATAGCTGACATGAACGTCATGATGGCCCTTATTATCAACGGACCAGTGTGAGTAGAGGAAGCCTCGCCACCCTGTTAGTGTCTGTGGAGAAATACTGTACATGTACCACTGAAACTGACCCAGTGTCTGTGTGTACATGTACCACTGAAACTGACCCAGTGTCTGTGTGTACATGTACCACTGAATCTGACCCAGTGTCTGTGTGTACATGTACCACTGAATCTGACCCAGTGTCTGACCTGAGTGTTTGCTCACCTCAGAAAGTCCTTTTGCTACCGCCGGCTCCAGTACCTGAGCTCCAAGTTCCAGATGCACATCCTGCTTAACGAGATGAAGGAGCTGGCGGCCCAGAAGAAAGTCCCCCACCGAGACTTCTACAACATCCGCAAGGTGGGCTTCCAGTCCCACACTAACTATGGAACGCACTCACAGTGAGGTTCAGAGGACCTCAGATCCAGGTCTGACAGCGTGTCTGTGTTTGGGACTCCTTGTGCAGGTGGACACACACATCCATGCCTCGTCCTGCATGAATCAGAAACACCTGCTGCGCTTCATCAAGAGAGCCATGAAGAAGTATCCCGGGGAGATCGTCCACGTGGAGAGAGGCATCGGCCAGACTCTGATGGAGGTGTTTCGAGAGCATGAACCTCACAGCTTTCGATCTGAGCGTGGACACACTGGACATGCACGCGGTAAGTGGATGCTTAAATATCAACCTGACATGGAGAAGATTGTGAGACAACTAAGAGTGGAGGTCAAGGAGATTGGGAAGTGTAGGGTGCTCAAAGAGAGCTTCTTCGTTCCTCCTTGAAGACAGATCCCTTTTTGACAACTTGGCAGAAACATTTATCGGTTTGGAAGATGAACTGTCTTAGGGTGACAAATGTCCCCATTCTCTCTGCAGGACCGCAACACTTTTCATCGCTTTGACAAGTTCAACGCTAAATACAACCCCATCGGCGAGTCGATCCTGAGAGAGATATTCATCAAGACTGACAACCACGTTGAGGGGAAATACTTTGGACACATCATCAAGGTGATGTGCTGGGTGCATATTTAACTAAGAACATTCACTTTACTTTCTGTCTCTCAGTGATACTTGACGTGAGCATGACACGGGGCAATTTTGACTAGGGGGATGGGCATACCTCAGAGGTAGTGTTTGCCTATTTGAGGCCCCAATTTGAGATTGCCCCCCATACGTCGCTTTGGATTAAAGTGTCCACGAAGTGTGTGCATTATATTTCTGTTGTACTTGCGCCCCCTGCTGACTGGTGTTGACCTCTGCATCTAAGGAGGTGATGGCTGACCTGGAGGAGAGTAAGTACCAGAACGTAGAGCTACGTCTGTCCATCTACGGCCGCAACAGGGACGAGTGGGACAAACTGGCCGAGTGGGCTGTCAAGCACGGAGTGTACTCTGACAATGTACGCTGGCTGGTGCAGGTGCCCAGACTCTTGTAAGTCACTTTTTTTCCAATTTCCCTTGAAACATGCACCTTGAACAGATCCAAACTATTCCTATTCGTAATCAACTGATTTTATTTTTTCCCAGTGATGTCTACCATGCCAAGAAGCAGCTGTCCAACTTCCAGGAGATGCTGGAGAACATCTTTATGCCTTTGTTCGAGGTCACAATCAACCCCGGAAGCCACCCAGAGCTCCACCTCTTCCTTCAACACGTAAGGACTCGGTGCCTCTGAATGTAATCATCCACGATGGGCTTTGTGGCCTTTGTGTGGGAGCATGCACGTTCAACACTGAACAAACTGTTTGTCTTCAGGTGGTGGGCTTCGACAGTGTCGATGACGAGTCCAAGCCTGAACATCATATTTTCAACCTGGACAGCCCTCTTCCAGGCAACTGGACCGACGAGTACAACCCTCCATACGCGTATTACCTCTACTACATGTATGCTAACATGACGGTGCTAAACCACCTCCGCAGGTAGGTGTCCTCAACTTCAGCTCAACTTTTAACCTGACTGATTATTTTGGCCTACTTCAGCCCTCAAGTGTCGACTGAGGTTGAATTGTGTTCAAACACATACTCATGCCGAACCACTAGAGGGCATAAAAGGCATTGGTAATGGCAGCCGTTCTCTTCTGTGGAGGTATGTGAGCAGATAATGCAAGTCAGAGGACAAAAACTCCTCACAGTGGTCTGTCTGAAGTCTAAAGTGAAGCGTAATAACAAATCTACTTGTGATCTGAGTTTGGGTCAGCAAAAAATGTACGATTCCATGCAAGTTTCACCAAAATGTACTGAATACTAAAACATGTCAAGTTTCTCCAGGTCACTGGAGGTGCTACTAGATGAGGATGCTAGGTGGCGTAACTCTCACCTCTCTATGATTGCAGGCAGCGAGGCTTCAACACGCTCGTGCTGCGTCCACATTGCGGGGAGGCGGGGCCTATCCACCACCTGGTCTCTGGCTTCATGCTGTCTGAGAACATCTCCCATGGGCTGCTGCTCAGGAAGGTCTGTGTTCCAGCGTCTAGCTTCCTTCACGAGCACGCAAGCGTCTGACGTCTCACACGGCACATGGAAGGGAGCTGACAAAGAAACACTGTTCCTGTGTGAATCGATTTGGTTCCCCTGTCTCTGGGCAGATCTCTCTAGAGCTTTTAAAAATAAAAAAACTTACAAAAAACTTACTTACATCTAACCAAGAAACACATCCCAAGGATCCCAATTTGAATTGAAGCCCTGAGGAGTGATGCAAGGATGAATGCCAACCAAGTTGATGCCAACACTAATCTCTGCCTCCTCCTTCCCTCCAGGCCCCAGTGCTGCAGTACCTGTACTACCTGGCTCAGATCGGCATCGCCATGTCTCCCCTTAGCAACAACAGTCTGTTCCTCAGCTACCACCGTAACCCCCTGCCTGAGTACCTGTCCAGGGGCCTCGTCGTGTCCCTGTCCACCGACGACCCCCTGCAGTTCCACTTCACCAAGGTTGGTGACCGCAAATTGATTCATTGCTCAACATATCCCAGTGCACTCCATCTGCTGATTCAATGCATTCAATTATGGAACAGTTCATTGGCTTTATTGATCCCGAAGGAACTTTGTGGTGTGCACAGTCACCACAGCTGTGGGTATAAAGCGTGTCTCTCTGTGATGCGTCTCAGGAGCCTCTGATGGAGGAGTACAGCATAGCTGCCCAGGTGTGGAAGCTGAGCTCCTGTGACATGTGTGAGCTGGCCAGAAACAGTGTCCTGATGAGCGGCTTCTCCCATAAGGTACTTGCTTACTATCTAAGTTATCCATTATCTACATTTGTTTCCCATGGAAATGCATCACAATAGTCCATTGGAGACCTGAAACGTACATGAAGTGTCAGTTCAGTTCAGTTTCTTTATTGTCCCACTGGGGGAAATTCGGTTTGCAACAGAGCACAGACAAACAATGAAAGCCCTCCTTCTCTTCAGGTAAAGAGCTATTGGCTGGGCCCTCACTACCTCAAGGAAGGACAGGAAGGTAACGAAATCAGGCGCAGCAACGTCCCTGACATTCGTTTGGCGTACCGCCATGAGACCATGTGTGAGGAACTCAACCTGATCACCCAGGCCATACGCACCGATGAGCTGGAGACCATCGAGGAGGAGGGCATCCTGTGCATGGGACCAGCTCAGGGGGAGAAGTGAGGACCTCATCCCCATGTGGCTCCAAATCAAGCATGGACATCTTACCTGCTCAAATCTCTCAACACGCCCTCATATCACACCCAGAGAGGACTGGTTAGGCCGGTAGTGTTTCACGGTTGAAAGGAAACATTTGGCAGGCATTTATGATGGTTTGTGGGTTATGAGGTTGTGTCTGTTGTATTTTCTCAAATGTACCTGCTATTGAAGTTTTCCCTACCAAGTGTTTGTCAAATATTTCAGATGATTGATGGAATTGTTGCTTTTAAGTGTTTCCTGTGGTTTTGTCTATTTATCTATATTTATTGGAGTGAACACATTCTTTATATAGCTTATTTTTGTCAACCAATGTTGTGGACAAAATACATAATCCATTCCTATGTGAAGGTCTGGAACATACTGTATCATATTAAATCATAGTTTCATATCATAATCATAGTTATTTCACTACGACATCTATTACGACAGTATTTTTCCAGATGCCGCAACTGCTTCTCTGGCTTCAAGAAATACCTGTGTGAGCAAGGCAACATATTCTGCTGTCGTGTGTGTTCCTGTTTCCGCTTTATGATGTTCTCCCTCGGTGGCATAAAGACATTTATTGTTTGTTTCTTTATAGGGTTCCTACTGATATTGTGGCACACTGTGACTAATTTATAGCGGTGTACAGTCAACTGTAATAACCACCATCTTTGCATGTAGTTTCCATTCTCTATGAAGTCTGCCTACTCCCCTTCTGAGGAGGGATCAATGTTCAGTACAGTGGGAAGAATTCAAGCACATTTGATTCTGCTGGTGATGCATATGTTTTCCTAAACTGTGATGGCATATTTCAGCTGATTTATTTTGTTCCATGATCCACTTGTTTATTTGTTTCCTGAGACAAACAGATCGTGCTAAAACCCTGTATCATAGGTCTTGACCTGGATATTAACTTGACACTTCAGCTATTATTGCTTATGGTCCACAAAACTCACATTTGTTAACTCTTTCTTTTCCTACATCATTCTTGCACATGGTATATAAAACAATTAAATGTATATTTTGTCATTTAATATATGTATTTTAAGGGGGGGATTTATTGACAGGTATCTTTTTTCTTGACAGTAAAATGTAAATTAAGTGCATTAAGCTTCTGCTTGCATAAAGATCTGCCAGTCAGGACGAGGAAAGAGACACACGCACGGTGCACCACCCATCCAGATATTCACATCTCTTCAGACAGTTTAATGGGTTATTAGTTACAGGGGGAGGTAGAAATGTCTCTAAAGGGATCTGTTAATGAGGGTGAGCAATTAGACTAGAACATCCATTTGATGTTCATTTGATGAAAATTAGAGAGGATGATATTTTGGGAAATATGTCCAGACATTTTTGTCTGAATAGGCTCTAGTGTCATCATGAGACAGGAGCTGAATATGTCTCTGTGGGACCAAACAGAGGGGACATTGTCTGCTGCCTCTGTTGCCACCACATGCCTCTTCCCAATCATAGCCAACAGGAAGTTCAGCACAAGTGCATTTTTACAGCCCTACTTTAAAAAGCTGGAAACTAAACAACTGAGCTACATATTTAGTAACTAATATTCACACATGCCAGAAGCCCATCTTAGGAAGACACCTGAGTGACTATATATAGCCTATAATTTATATTATATTTCCATATCTTTGGTTTTTAGTAATTGGGCCAAGTATGATTATTTGCTAGCATTAAAAAAAGCACTGTAGGTTGTGGTGGCTACATTTGAGAAGAATAGGCTGAATCAAGGGCATTGTTAAACCCTTTTTACTGGGGTAAGTGCCCCAGTATAAATCTGCTGTGCCCCAGTAAAATCTAAAGTTTGAGTTTTAACAATTTACTTTATTAGTCAATGCATTCATTTAGATAATCCCGGAAAAATAAACGCAGTATCCAAAACAACGCTTGTAAAAGTGTTAAACCGAGAACACAAACCATGCATGCATGAAGAATTACTGCAGCACACACAGAAATCCAGGTGTCGGACTCGGCACACAAATCAGAATTAGGTAGGTTCAAGGTAGGTTAAGAAAACATTACAAAACTAAAGATAGTTTCTAAATGATAGGCCTAGCAATAATTTTATTATGACTAAAACATAAAAACAAAATCACATGAAGCTCAAACAAACTGTCATGTGACATCGTGAAGAAAATGTGCACCCTGCAGCTGACATCAAACTTGCTTCCATGAACTGTTGTATAGTGGGTTAAGCAAGGGGAGTTTCTATAGCCTAGTAGTGCATTGTGCGCAGCAAGCTTGAAAGAAAAAAGGGATATGAATAGGGGACTTTGGCCCAGTAGAGTTGTAAATCTAACAACGCCTCTGGTCTGATAGCAGGCCTCTTAAATCTGGATTTTAAGTGAGACACCACTATCAAGTTATCAGTTTGTATATACCAGAAATCACGTCAAACTATTTTTTCTACCGTAGCGGAAAAATATATCTGCTAACCCGAAAACCTTATTCTTGCCACGCGCAAACGCATTACCTGCGGTTTGCACGTAGGTTACTGATGGCTAGCAAAAATTATAGGACACCTGCTGCAGAATATAAAAGTCTGGTTTCAATTGATATCCCACTCACATGATAGTACACGCCACTCCCACATGGTCTTTCTTGATAGGCTGTTTTATATAACGCCTACATAGTGGAAACAGAAACAGGTTCACTCACTGACTCCGTGTGTCTCGACTGACAAAGAAATCCTTCTACTGCTTTAGCGAGTTGTTAACACTTACTAGGCTAATGGCGATGAAACTGGCATACTGGGACATTCGTGGGGTAAGAATCTTGTTTTAGGACCAGAAACTAACCAACGAGGTATCCATTGAGTAGCGTGAAGTTGACATTCTCTGGGTGAAAATGTATCTGCAGGAATTATATGTTTTGACTTGTGCAAACTGCATTGAACTATTTATGGCACTGTTATTGCATGATCCTGATTCGTTTCCATCGATGGAATTCAAAAATCAAATGAAAAGGTTATGAAACTGCAAACCATCGACAGCACGTGTGCTCTTTCACTGTTCCATATATAAATTAAAGTTCATAATATTTGTATGAATTAAACTGGCATTAAAATGCCTAGAACCATAATTAAATATGTATTATGTCATTGAGTATTCACTTTCTGTTTACAGCTTGCCCAGCCAATCCGCTTTCTTTTGGAGTACACTGGAATTAAGTACGAGGACAAGTTCTACCAGTGTGGTGAAGGTAATAATTAATGTAGCATGGGAGGTACCCTTAGCTCTACCCCATCACAATACAACCCATCGCCATTTCCCATTCAAGGAAAGGTGAAAAGATCTTGTGAGTTAGAATTAATACTATATCTGTGAGTGAGGGGCTGTGTAAGACTTGAATACAGTTCAAGTTTATTGCCATTTGTAACAAGTTCAGGTACATTGGAATTCATTGATCCTGCTCCTCTTGACAATCCGTAGTAGCCTATCTAAACCTCTAATAAATAAAGATAACCTAATTTAAAGTTCCTAACATACGAGTTCGAGGGGGGGGGGTTATCTGACAGGGGTGATGCCCACTCTACAACAAGTGATTTGCTCACACACAAAAAGCTTCAATATTTATTGTTGAGCATTTATGAAAATGTATATGATAACAGAAATACAGTTATGTGCAAGTGCTTTAATAACTGATATCTTTGCTCTTGTTTTGTTTTTTGCACAGCCCCAAATTATGACAAAAGTTGTTGGTTTGATGAAAAACCCAAACTTGGAATGGACTTTCCGAATGTAAGTACTGCATACCTACAATGAACTAGAATATGCTGCATTGAACCCAACCAACTAAAACCCTTTTGAACCCAAGTTGCCTTATCTGGAGGATGGAGACAGAAAGATTGTCCAGAGCAATGCCATTATGAGATACATTGGACGCAAGCATAACCTCTGTAAGTGTGTTTAACAAATCTGTTAACTAACCTCAACTAAGTGTTTGTCCATCAAGTTAAATGTAGTATATGTTTTCTCATCTAATAGGTGGAGAGACAGAAGATGAGAGGATTCGAGTGGACGTCGTGGAGAATCAATCGATGGATTTCCGCAATGGCTTTGTCATGATGTGCTACACTGACTTTGTGAGTTTATGGCTCATTTGAGTGATTATACATAACTGAAACACGTGGACATACTTGATTTTAATAAAACTGTGGTTTATATGTAGTCATTTAGCAGACGCTCTTATCCAGAGCGACTTACAGTAAGTACAGGGATAGTCCCCCCGAGGAAAGTAGGGTGAAGTGCCTTGCCCAAGGACCAGCAACCTTCTGATTAATAGCCCGATTCCCTAACCGCTCATTCATCTGAACCCCCTGGTTCTTGCTTTCAGGACAAGATCAAACCAGGGTACATGGAGAGGCTGCCTGGCACACTGAAGCAGTTCTCAGCCTTTCTGGGAGACAGGAAGTGGTTTGCCAGTGACAAGGTGGATATTTGAATATTTTACAATATTGAATGAGATGACCGTTTCCATATCATTTTGAGCTGTGAACTGACCTCCTCTCCCAGATCACATTTGTGGACTTCCTCATGTACGAGCTGTTGGATCAGCACCGCATGCTTGATGCCAAGTGCCTGGATGACTTCAAGAAACTCACTGACTTCCTCGACCGTTTTGAGGTCAGTCCCGTCTTAAAAACAGATACTCACGTCACCATGTTATCAGAATATAGTGCTTGTTTTGTTAATCACGACTGCAACTATTACTTGACTTGTTTAACAGGCTTTGGAGAAGATTGCTGCTTACATGAAGTCAAACAGATTCATGAAGACTCCTGTCAATAACAAGATGGCCAAGTGGGGAAATAAGAAAGAGTAAAGAACAAGAAATGAACTAAATTAGGAGAACGGTGGACATTAACATTAGATGCTAAGTGGGACCATGTTGAATCATTTCCTAGTTCTGTTTTAAGTGACTGAAGAAGACATTTAGATTGTGGTTTGAATAGTTGAAAACCCTTAAGTTCTGTGTATCTCTGTGCAAATACTGACTATACCATCTGTAATTCATTTGGGTGTAACATTTAGGGTAAAGATTTATTTCAATATCTTCAGTAGATTTTGGTAGATCCTTGTTTAGATTTATTTTTTAATAAAGACAAATCATTATTGATCAAAAATTGCATAGTGTTTTACTTGCACAGTAAATTGTACTTAATTATCAGGTTTGTCAGATTTTTCCCCAGACTTATTACTTACGAATGAGGGGAAACTATAATGACAAAATAATGATGGAACATTTGAATTTACAGTCACACTAAAGTATTAACCTGGACACATAAGTAGGCAGTTTGAAAATATATTTCTGTAAAGTTACTGAAAGGACAGTCTAGGTTTTAAGATTATAAATCAAGCTTGAAGGCGAAGCAACATTTCACTGATATCACCCTACAGAGCATATCAACTTTATAACAAGATCAAATCAGATATCCACAAACACTGAACTAAACAAGAATAATTTAAAGTTTAAATATGTTTTTAATTCTTCAGAGTGGCTTGTCTTAAGTCTTACTGATTCTACGTGGTCTTTGTCTCGTTCAAATCTTGCTATGGTTCTTGAGGGTTTTGGTCTATTCAGCGACCATTATAAGGACCATACCCAGATTCACTGGCAAGCTGCAGGTAAAGGAAGAGCAAAAACAAAGAATCAAGCCATCTTTCAAAGAACTTGTGACTACTCGTGTCTTGGCTACGTAAGGTCTTGTGTTTGGTGCCCAGTATGTGATCACCTACCGCAATGGCAGACTTGACGCTCTGGAGTTGGAAGAAGACCTTGCCTCCCTCCTCTGGACATGCCATCCTGATGTCGTCCCTGGACATCCCCAGCAGCAGCTGTCCAGTCAGCACTCCCAGGCTACGCACCGTTCTAACCACACACACAACACAGCAATTGTCGCGATGACACGGATACTGATAACTTCATGGGGCTCCTTTTAAACAAGCAAACTGCAAGAAAATAATGTTGTTTGATTTTGACTCCTCACATTTTGGAGAAGCCCTTGTACTCCAACCAGGCTTTGACATCCGCAGGTCTGGACATCATGTTGAGGGGTGGTGGTGAGTGCATGTCCTAAGATAAGCCAATACAGGTTATTTTGCTGCCTTCCCTCCCTACAGCAGGTGCCTCGTCCACATCAGAAGAGCAAAACTACCATTTGCTCAGAGCATGGGGAATATTCAGAATAATCTTTTGAAGCTCTGCAGCTCTGACTAGGTAATTTTGTTCTCACCTGGTCGTCCTCCACTGGCCTTCCTGCATCCACAGGCTCCAGAATATTCTGAGGCACATAACCTTCTTCCTTGCGAACATTACGAATGATCCACCACTGCTTGGACTTATCCACCACCTTTAAACACACACACACACACACACATTTATGCAGAAGTAGATTTACCTCAGTTACCCTTAATTTGTTCAGACTTTTGACATGATATTTTGGTACACTTCTTCCAACTGTAAGCTGCATAATGCACAGGACTCTGGTGTCTGGTAAAACAAGTGTTCTAAGTGACGGACCCACCTCGACCACCTCTCCTTTCATGACACTCAGCTCCTGGTTGTTCCTTGCCACAAAGTCATACATCACCCGCATCATGAGCGCCGGCTCCCTTGTGCTGTTTGGACACAGACACCTTGTGTGAAAGCAGTGCAAACATATACATGTATGATAACATATGACAGTTTTGTTTTACAACTCACTGGGTTGGTGGCGGGGGGGCCCATGGATTGTTCATCATGGCCTATGGAGATAATGGCAATATAACATTGAGAAAGCATGCTACCTATGAGATAATGAGGTTAACATTACATACAGGCATTTCAACTTTTTGATATTGATGTATTATATTGACGTTTTACTCTTAATTATCCGTAACTCCTGTAACAGTGTGTGCCTTCAGTACAGGCTCTTAGAGTGAAAAGAATATTTGAGCAAAAGTTTCAGGCAGAGTCATGATAGATTATGGGCTTTGTGTGCTATGAAAGCATGATATCTATCAGCTAATGATGTTAACATTACATACAGGCATTTCAACTTTTTTATATTGATGGATTATACTGACATTCTAAGATTAATTGTCACTAAGTCCTGTAACAGTACGGGCTCTTAGACTGAAAAGAACATTTGAGCAAATTTTTCATTGAGTCATGAGAGATTATGGGACTTTGTGTGCTATGTTCCAGCTGCACCTCTTCAGCCTGCCTTGGCACAGAGGCCCCTCCTCTCATGGCGTGATGGCTGTTGCTCCTGCTGATTGGCAGACTCTGGGGTGGCAAAGGAGGCTCCCAACCGTCACTGAACTTGGGTATGTATGGAGGGAGCATGTGGCCCTCTGGGTGTTTGGCCCTGAAGTAGAGGAGCAGAAGATGATTGTGGAGAGAAGGGAACAAAAGGTGTCCACTGTAGGTCGCAGTCTGAACCGTCGTTTGTTGCGGTTCTTGATCAATTATAGCATGTTTATATGTTGTATTCAGCTTGGAATAGGGGGAACTAAGAGTGTGTATAGGTGCCATTTTGGTTGTTGGTTTGGGGTAGACTGTGTAGATCACCTGGGGATGTTCCAGTTGTCTCCCAGGGACCTCCAGAGCTGGTCCTCCTGTGGAGTAACCACCTGGCTGAGTAGGAGAATGGCCTGCTCTGTCAACAGGGGGATGAGGACTGTGGGGGGCAGGTCTGGAGGGTAAGGAGACATCAACTGGAATAGGGCAAAAAAAAGAGAGAGAGTATATTGAAATACAGAGGGAAGTTATATCATGAACTGCATGAATGTAAACACACATACTGGTATCTGGAAGTGTTTAAGGGGAACAGGAACTCTGGACAAGTTGTTTGACACTCTGAAACAGAGAGAACCCAGACGTGCAACGTTGCAGTCTTGGACACTTACCGTGTTCAGGATAGAAAAGAAGAAGTGCACGTATTCAGGAGAACTGGGATTGTTGATAAACCCGTTCACTTTCCCCTAATATTGAAAACACAATGGAAACATGTAGGAAGTTTATTTTTGGACGTGTCTCTTGATTGAAAACGGGAAAATAAAATATACAAAACTAAGGGGCAATAATCATGCATACTGGTATTATGGCACATTTGGCCAACTGAAAATAAACTAAAAATTTGCATTGGAAAGTGGTAAGTGCACTATTGAGAGGGTAACGCACCAGAAGATTGAATCCATACTTTATTTTCTGCAGACAGGACACAAATTCCTCCCAATGGGGCAAATTGTCAGCTGTAGGAAATGGCAAAATATTAAATGATTGCTATTGATCCTTTTGAATACCAGTATCAATCAATGTGATTCTGGTTTAGTTAGCTTAACGCTACCATTTTGATTAGCTTTTTTCTTATTCTTCTTTTTCTTCTGTTTTTTTTCAGTATTTGTCGTAGCAGCTACTACTTGCTGCAGGAATAACTCCACATCACCAAGCACGTGATTTAAGATTTCCTGCAAAAATAAATAGCATGGTTGGCAAATTTTACATTAGGTGTATAGTTCGCTATGTAAAAAAATCTGTATGAATGATTTATCATAAATGAAATCATTACAGGAACTGTAATGATACATACAAAAACCCTGGTACTATTGAAATGAAAACAAACAGGAAAACATCTTATTAAATGTGTTAATTGTAAAAGTAGGAGGCAATACTGACAACACCCCTGTTTATATCTGCCGGTGAAGGCTCCTCTTGACTGTGCTGTGACCCGCCGTACACCTCTGTGCTATAGACAGGCTCCTCCTGGGGGGGGGGCGGACACTGGATAGGCTGGCATCATCTCTGGAAACACACAGAAAGGACGCTTAAAATAAATACAAACCAGTTTGCAATAGATACATTTTGCTCTATTGTGATTTTTTTTGTAAGCATGGGTTGATTAGCATTAATTGTCTGGTGACTTGCATTGATTGCGTGAATCTAGGTTCCCACTTTTGGGGGGGGGCTAAGCCCCTAGATAAAACCTATTATTTTTCCTGTGACCCAGCAAAATTAGGGGGGTCTGGGGGCATGTTCCCCCATAAGAAATTTTTGAAAATATCCTTTTAAATATTGTCCTCTAGTGGGTTTTAGGAAGAAAAATTTACACGTTTTGATTTAAAATATGAAGAAGAAAAAAAGATAGATACGCCCATGCTGTCACGTAGGTGAGAGTTAGTGCTATCAGTACCTTTAGTGACTAAATAATGGAGCTCTCAGTAAAGTGTGGTGAGGGATTGAAATACGGTATCCTCCTCACCATAATCCTGGCCGTTCCAATGAGGGGCAGGGCGGTCTGGGGGAGGGGGGGTTCTCTCTGGCAGCCTATCAGACGGAGGAGGAGGCCCAGGTGGGCGGAAACCACCAGGAACCTGTTGGCCAATGATGTTCTCAAGGTCGCTCCTGGACAAAAGAAAAGTAGGTTGTCTATAGTTACAGAATATTCAGGTTGTGTTGGTCTGCAAACCCATTTCTGTTATCCTACATGTTTCTAGAAGACATCAGGTGCGTTCGACATGGGCGGCACTGCATGAAGTCAGTCCATGTCGAACGCGCCTATTGTTACCCAACAACGTTGGACAGATTGCACATGCCATAAATTCAATATTATACCTGATGTTGTTTTGGACTCTGCGGGGCTCAACGTCTGCCCCTCCATTCTTGACTGCCTTGTCTAAGTCAACCCTGATGTGTTCTGCCTGTAAAACAATGAGTCAACTCCCTCATGACAAAATACATGTATCAACTTGTAAAACATTGCTGCAGTATAAGGTACTGTAATGTGTCAGCGTAAATCTCTCTTTCGAAATCTCTCTCTTTCGTTGGGTTAATGGATTATATGAGAACATGATTTTGGTCAGCTGTGACTCACCCCAACCTCCTCACACTGGAACATGAAGACCTGGGGTATCGGTCTGTTGCGTTCCTTCACAGTGACTGTCAGGAGGGAGTTATAGGCACAGCTGTCCAACACAGCATTGGTATGCTGGATGCTTATAAGAGGAATCGACTCCAATTCTGCCTGCAGAATCAGAGACAGAGAAAGTCAGAGAGACGAGAGAGACGAGAGAGAGAAATGGAGAAGTCTCCATTTGGTGAATAAGCACAGCAACCGTGGGGACAGTTTACTCTCTTAGTTGAGTCAGCACCACAGTACCTTGGTCTCAATATCTGTGAGTTGGAGGTATCCCCCCAGCACCTCCAGAATCATCTCCTGGCCCCATAGGCGCCCTTTGGTATCCAGCCTCTTCAACCTGGCCACACAGTCATTCAGGCTCTTCACCTCCTGACCATCCAGCTCACATGTGAACAAGTGCTAGAGAAAAGAGAGCCACGGGAGGAAGAAATGTTTGGTGTTTGGCTAGTTTTGATGCCGAGTTGCCGTACACACAGAGCATTGTGCTCAGTCATGGTTCGATGGTCAGAGTGATCAATCCCCAGCAGGCAGACCTTACCTCCACTCTGTACTGAAAGTTGTCTGGTTGTTTGTTCATGGACTCTGAATACTCCCTTCTTTGTACTGATTAGATTACATGGGGAAAATATGATTACTTCCACAGCAAATAGTTTTACAGTAAAAGTCCACAGTATATCTGAAGAGTCAACAGTATGAGGGGTTGGACGGTGAACTTACAATATATAGATTTGCCAGTGGGTCTGGACATGCTTGACTTCATTATGGAAGCTTCCTTATGAGGGAATCTCTGAAACATACATGTCAACACTTTAATCAAGACAGTCTTGAGCTGTAATTCTGGACAAAAATAGAGCTAGCCATAATGCTACATTTGATGTGTGACTTTAAAACTGCTAATCCTTATGTGTATAGTATTGTACATATTTACAATGTGAATTGATTTGGCAAAGACCTTGGCAATCGGTGGTGATATGGCAAAAATAACAGTAATCCATTCATAAGCCTTTACTGATTAAAGTGAGAATTGTGCTGGTAACATACTCTCTAAAACTACCTTTCCTGATAGAAGGGGCCCGCATTAACAAACATTTTCAGCCTTTTATCACAAATGTAAAAGTAAAGTTCACTGTAAGACGGAAATGGCCTACATGAAAATAATGTCACCACACCCATTCTGTACAAATAACCTTTGTCAACTTTCCTTGTGAACGCAAAGAGCGACAATTTCTTTATGATAAACTACAATAAATATCCTTCTTAACGATATTCTTGAGACAGATTAAAAGTCTACGTACACAAATCTCACAGAATAACCTTACCCAATGTACTTAAAACCTAATCTGCCAATGCATAGACTGTATGTGAAACAAATACTTTATGCAGCTGGTGTTTGTAAGATAATGTATGATAGACCATGTGGTCAGTTTGGGTCATGTTTAATGATTAAACAATTTCCAGCCAGATCAAGATTCCAATGATGGTAGCACATACTCATATGACAATCAATTATGTTATTTCCCTTAAACAGACATAATAAATTGAACAATTTAAAAAAACTCCTGATAAGATACAATGTGTAAGAAACACACTTAAGGTTACTAGAACTAAGTTCCTTGCTGGCTAACTTAAATTGTGAAATTACAAACCATTTATTTTTACAGATGTACAAGTATCGTACAACCTGAAATACCTACAACAGTATTTCATTTACACAAGACCTCAACCATTTCTTGGCTCATAACTTTAAATCTGAGACTACATTATCCATACGTTGTTACCTGTCAAAGTCACACCAATGTTCTATCCCGTTTGTGCTGGTCCTTTCACATAAATATTCCACACATTGCATACATGTCAAAGACAGCATCCATTACATATTCCCAAGTACTAAACAAGCACATATACCTAGCTTCCTGCACACTCACCCAGGTCAAAGTACAGCTCAGCTGTGGTGGGGACGGAACAGAGGTCCAGCCCATCGTTCCGCTTTCTAGATGGGCAATTACACTGAAATGGAAGATAGCTGGCATTTGGTATTCATGAGTCCAAAGGTGTGGAATCCCAGGCAGTATACCCTTCCTGTCGAGCAAAGTTCCCTACAACAGTCTGCGAGTGCATGAGCCATCGTGAGTTTCATATACAGGCATGAGTCAAATCGAGGCGGTCAGGTTTTTACCCATGTTGTTATGGAGATTAAATAAATGAATGTTAATGAAACCAAACCCAGTTTATTATCCAGAAGTTAAAATACACTTGTTTCAAGCAGTGATTACAAATAACAGACTAGGTGAGTAGTGAATAAGCAAACCATTTATTTTATCATCAGTTAACGTGTATATACACACCCATAATACGACAGAGACCATCATTCAAGAGGAAATAGTTTATTTGTAATGAAAAGTGGGCATCTCATGAGACCAGTGAGTTTAGGGGGAGTCTTCGCTGACAACTGTACAGTTATGCAGTAGCTTTGGCCTTGGTGGCCTTGGCCAGGGCCTTCAGGTCTGTGATGCACTTGGCAATGCTCTCCTTCTCCTGTAAGACAGGACAGAAACTCAAGTCAGGTCACAGACAATCCTTGAGCACCTTAGCCCAAATACAAAAAATATTAGGCCTCCACTGTCCTTGCAGTACAATGACTCCCTCTAGTGGCGACCCCATGTTAGCAGCAACTCAGTCCAACACCACCAAAGGCCTAACCAACACTTAAACATCCTACTTTACAGGCAGGATAACCATCATCCTTCACTTGGACGGATGTTACTCCAGAGTTGAGCAGTTCCTGTAGTGGTTTCTGAGGCCATCACGGCGTCACTTACCTGCTGGGGGGTGATGCTATTGATGACGTTCTTCTCCACCCAGTTGACCATGTGCTCCTGCTCCATGCGGCGGTGCAGGTTCTGCAGGGCGATCTGGTAGTCCAGGCGTTTCTTCACCTCGTTGTGCACCATGTGCTGCCTCTCCCGGCGGTTGGTCTCCAGCAGCATGGCCACGTTGTTCTGGAGAGAAGAGGACAGAGGGATACGTGAGGCTAAAGGACACCATCAACCTCCTCCGAGATGTCCCATGTAGTGTGCCATGTACTACAGGGATGTCACAGGTTCATATTGGATTTCATCGTTCAGGTCAGTGTTTATTATATGTCTAGGTTCCTTGTTTCTAATTGGAGACCCGATAAGAGATGGCGAGAGAAGATAGCGAGGATAAAATACAAATCCCGCTCATCTTACCTTCTTAGCTGCGAAGAGCATCTGGCGTCCGTCTACTCTCCACTGCTCCTTGTTCTCGTTCTCCACGGCCAGGGCCAGACTGGCCATGGCCAGATTCTTCACCTCCTCAGCCTTGGCCACTTTCTCCTGCACACCAACACAGGACACGATGGTCAGAGGAATGCCGACACCCACACTTTGTGCATGTTACAATCATTTACAGTAGGTTTTTCATGTGGGGGACACGTGTGTACGTGGGGGGTGAGGTATTGTGGTGACCCATACAATTATGTGTCTGACAGGTGCAAATACCAACATTGTTATTGTCCTGAAACATGACCCACCTCGTTCAGTTTGTCAGCGAACTCTGCAACGCTGGGGCCAAACGTCTTGACACCGTAGATAACAACTGCTCCTATGGAAGCAGCGGCGAAGGTCTCGTGGTTGATGACGTAGATCTCCTTGGACAGCATGTACAGAAGAAGGCCAGTGCCTAGCATGTAGGGCCCTGGAAGAGCAACAACACGCATGAAGAAGATGTTCTGGTGCAAAGTTTTTATTCCCATTGTTCTTTCCCGTCTACCCATTAAGGACCAGGTGGAGTTTGTGTATTGGGATTTTATGTTTGATATATTTTACTAACTGTATGATGCCTTTTTTCACTCTCTGGCAGGGGCGACTGCCAACGGAAATTAGCCTTTTGGCTATAATGGGTGCATTTAGCGTACATTTTAATGTTCATAAATGTACACAGTCCCTCTTGATCAAATAAATTGAAATCGAAAATTCAAAGTGTAGCAGGGCAAAAGCAGTTGAAATTACTCATTCAATAATCCAGTACTAAATATTCTATACAGTAGAAGGAAAGTCAATTAAACGTGCATGTGCACAGAGGAGAATGATCATTCAGTTCTGGATTGTCATACAGACCTGTGACACCAGTCTTGGGGTAAAGCGTTGTGAAGATCTCATCGGGGATGATTCCATGGCGGACCTTGCCTCCCTTCTCTGGCAGGGGGGGCACTGGGACCAGAGCCTGGGGAGATGTGTGGATGTGGGAAACCTGGACCAGTCTACAGAGGAACACCAGCATATACTTTTGTAAAACACAGAGCAATAGCCAGGAGACACCTTGTTAATGTATAAGTAAAATAATAGGGCTGCAGACCACTGAAGTTCTTTAAATCAAGGGAAACAGACAGGAATTACACTCCACATTTAGTTTAACAAACATTGTAGATTATTTCAAAGTAGATCATCATGTCTACGTACCCAGCTCCAATGGGGCCGCTGCCTTTTAAAGCATTGCCTGAAAAATAAGAAAACGTCAATTGACTTCTGTCGTGATCTGAAAGTCATTTCCAAAAGTCATGACAGGACAGGTGGGAAAGCAGCTAGTAGGGTAGTGTTTCGCCTCAACTGATCAAACAGCAATGACGGAGATTTTATCGGATTCACCTCGAGTCTGCAATCTTTCATCGTATTCACTTGTATATGACCACTGCATCTTTGCGATATTTTACTGTCTAGTGAACATGATGTACTCTACTGTGCCATTTGACATTAGCAATACTTAGCTAGCAGTCAAAGATGTTGTACATCAAAACTTGACTGTGTTCCATGCATTGCCGTTTTAACACATTTGCTAGGAATATGAGTACCAGGATCACCACGTTTCACCATCCAGCATTTATGTAACCAAACAGCACAAGTAGCTCTAACTTATGTAGCCTATAGCTACCGTAGCTAACGAGTAGCTAAAATAGCTAGAGCTAACTGGGAGATGAACGTCAGCTACAGCTTTCAAAAGGGCTTTGGTTTGCACAAGGTGTCTGGCTAGTACTGTGTGCACAGTGTTGTCAAAATGCACTGGGGCAAGCTGACATTTCAAGCATTCAACAAAACGTATTCATTGCTAGCCATGTTAGATGCGTAGATACTGTATTTTGAACAGTCAATAAAGAAATCTAGCTAGCGAAATAGGGGTTGCTATTTGACGCGAGGCATTCTAACTTTAGCTAGCTAGCAGCATACTCCATTCAATGTGAGGCCTTCACTTTACCCTTCAGCTTCACATTCATATCAAATAAAAAATAGCGTACTTTGTGTTATAACAGTTGTAACTCACGCATATTTGAATTCACATATTTATTGTTAGATCATACATACCTGAAACGAAAACGAGCCTGGACAGCATATTTGAAAGACGAAGAGCCAAGTCCTTGCACCTTCCCTCTGTTCCCTATATACGGCCTCTTCGTGCCCTTCTAGAGAGCAGCAAGGATGGCGGACAGACAGGAAATCGTTTTCAAATAACGCGAGACTGCAGGATTTTGTACTCGAGGTCAAACAAACCTGTTTCCACTAGGTGGCACACGTTTGTTACATTGAATGAACAACTCAGTTACTGTCAGAATAGGACCTTTGATCTTTCCATGCTTTTGATGATATTTAATTTCACTGTGTGAATAAAGAAGATACAATAAATAAATAAGACTACATTTTATTTAATGGACTCAAATACTTAGAATTTTAGAGGGAGCACACACAATCATCATAAGAAAATGTCTTACTTTTATAATCAAATGTTAATATCGGTGAGCCTGGACAGAGCTTAAGTGCAATGAAAACACATATATCTATGGGTATAAAAGAGGTATTTCTTCAGACATACTCCATCTACTGACACAACAAATGTACATTTTCAACAACAAAAAATTACTTTTATTTAAAATATATCTAAATTAAATTAATACAATTGGACTGTGATAGAATTTCTTCTCCAAACATGGTAAAACAAATATTCTACGGTGGGAACTGGCTAAGTCCTTGTCTAATCTTAGGGCCCACATGTGTGTGTGGCATCACTTGTAATATGGCTGGCTGGTGAGATAGAGGAACATATGACTGGTGTGGCTCTTCACTTCCTGTTAAATATACAAGTCAGAAGAAGGCTGGGAGAAAACACCCAGACATATCTGTCTCATTCTTGAAGTAAAAGCCTGTTGCTTGTTGGAATATTATTTACTGTCTCTTCAAGACCCCTTTTTAAGAAAAATAAGGAGACATATCCCTGAGCAGGTAAAAGACAACCGCTTCATGCATGTATTGGATCTAAAACTTCCTTACCCAAGCTCTGTGCTCCGCGATCTCTAAGCTACTGTCATTGTATCATTATAGAACTCTTTTGTTTGCATTGAATTAACCTGGACATTTACAGAACATTGTTGAACATATTGTAACAGCTTTAGGTGAGCATCAAGAAATCTAGATTTGAATGTAATATGGGCCTAAACTTGATAGAATTCAACCTGTTCTGTGCAAACTGTCAAAGTTCTGTGCAAACTGTCAAGACTGTCAAAAGATGATTCAAACAATATGGTCCTTGGGGCTTGAAAATGCCTGTGAGAGAAGTTTATGAATAAGCTAGCTCTAAGTGGTTTGAAGTAAAGTGAAGTTGTGGAACACCGAATTGCACATTTCCTAACAAGGTAATTGTCTGCACCTGCTGTGTTTTAACTCCATGTGTGAGATGTACTGCTGGTTTGCAATACTCTTTTACTCAGCCAGCTGATATCGGCAGATCATAGACATGTATCATTGAAGTACATCTATTGTGAAGTTTGTGCTTATTTATTTCAACTTCTGAGAACAAAATATCAGGATTTTATTCCATTCCATTGCAGTTTTACTAAACCGTCACAAGACGCCTCCAATGGAGACCTTGGAGTTTAGAGTCCCCGAGAGAGAGTCTCCAGTGAAAGAGTATGACCAGATGCTTGAGGAACGTGTAGAGAAACATGAATCCCTTCGAGGTCGCAACAATCAAACATCATGTCGGAGTCCAACACGAGGCATAGACACAAAGTGGATGAAGACAGAGATGCAGCGAAAGAGACAGTTGGAGTTTGACAGAAGACGGTCAGTAAGCCCAGATCTGACCTGTCCAGAATCGGGGAAGAAATCCAAAGGTCGATCGTCGATCAAGAAGGGGAAATCGACCATGTCTCAGACTTTGCAGGGAAAAGTATGCAAAATATCCACTTCTAATGGATGCCCAATTACAGTGTCAACAAGCGAGAGACTGACCAATGAGGATGCTTGCACCAATGAATGGGTAAAGGTTTTAACTGTCAGCTATCATTGTTTTACCTACTGTAAGTCTTACTTGAATATTTACCTCTGTGTGTCAATTTGATCCCTTTAGCTACACAAACATTTCTCTGTGACAATCCAATGTCAAATTGTATGTGTATCAATATCATTAACAGTAGTGTTTGAGTACATACTTAGTTTTACTTAATGTAATCTAACTTCCCTAGGCCTTATTCTGGTTAGACCAAGCAGAGTCTGGACCTGAGAGATATGCTGCAAAAAAGCCTGAGAGCTTTCTGTCCACTCCCAGGCCGATCAGAGAAGTCCCTGAGCAAACACGAAAGGTTTCCAAGAAGATGGATCAAAGTATTACAATCTATGCCTCCCCTGGGTCCAATAATGTCCCTATAGGTCTCATGGCAGGCATGGGAGAATCAAATCAAACCCATAAGATGCAAGATGCCTGTGTACAGACGGAGTGAGTCTAAATTGTGTTGTCTTCCATCATTAAATGTGTAAGATGAGTTGTTAAGTTTCAAATGGGTGTCTTTTTTGTTATCTTCATTTGTTACCAAAATATGAGGTAATAAATCTGTAATCTCATGTCTAGTTTTAAGCCATGTATTGTGTTGTGTTTTCCTCTTTGAACAGGTCTGGGTTTGTCACTGTCAAGGAAAAGGTAAGCTTCCATCAAAGTACACATTTCCAAATCAATGTTTGTTTCGTACACAACTTATAAATGTGTTTTTCATCATATTGGTAAAAGATCTCTCCATTCTCCCAAAACAGGAAGTTCTTCAGCTAGCTGACTACTTACAGGTATATAAAGCCATGTACAGCAGGGAAGCATTAACGAGAAGGACATTCCTGTTAGAATCATGTCCCACCACCCAGTACAGGGTTGAGTGACGACATGGCCTTGCCTCTTCTGACTCTGCGCCTACTATACATAGGAGGCTCTGTGGAGAGAGGACACCTTGAAGAAGAAGCTAGGAGTGCTGCAGAAGAACGCTTCCACCCTGATACACTCCTCTGACAAACTGTGGACAGTAAGACATACTCTTCACCATTACAGTTTTTTCTCTCTCTCTCTCTCTCTCGCTCTCTCGTCTCTCGTCTAGCTCTATCTCTCGTCTCTCTCTCTCTCGCTCTACTCGTCTCGTCTCGCTCTCTCTCATCTCTCGCTGTCTCTCTCTCTCTCTCTCTCTCTCTCTCTCTCGCTGTCTCTCTCTCTCTCTCTCTCTCTCTCTCTCTCTCTCTCTCTCTCTCTCTCTCTCTCTCTCTCTCTCTCACACTTTCTCTCTCTCTCTCTCTCGCTGTCTCTCTCTCTCTCTCGCTGTCTCTCTCTCTCTCTCGCAGACTCTCTCTCTCTCTCTCTCTCTCTCACACTCTCTCTCTCTTCTCTCTCTCTCTCTCACACTTCTCTCTCTCTCTCTTTCTCTCTCTCTCTCTCTCGCTGTCTCTCTCTCTGTGGTTTGGAGTTTCCTCTGCTGTTCTCTACCTTGCTCAGATTAAGAGTCAAAAGTTATAACACAGGAAGGGCGTGTTTGAGACATTGTAACGCAGCTTGACGGTCTAAAAGCACTTGTCTACTGCTTCTGTCATTTCATCTCATTGAAAGAATTATAGTTTTTGGTGTGTCATAGTTTGCCAGTGGATCAGTTAAATGTAGTGTTCATTCAAAAAGGTTGCAAAAGGGGCTGCAATCTCATTTTCACAATGCAAGCTTGGCTCTAATTGGTGCAGCCGTGGTGTCAGCCGTTACGTTAGTTCGTTCCTGTGCAGGTTTCAGTGTGACATTCAGGCACTTCCTGTCTCACCGCACAGATCCGCTGCAATGAGGACCTGTTGAAAAGCAAGATCAAAGCTCTGGAGGCACAGTTACAAGTCTGCCTGCAGGTAAGAAGATCTACAGATGACAACTGGGAGAGATTCTGCCAGCACCACATTTCACTTACTTTTGAACATCTTCACATTTAATGTTGACAGAGAAATGGCATTTCATATATATTTAGTAGCCTAATAATAGTAGTGATCATTTTAGGAATGTGGTTGTCACAGAGTCACACCACTTCATATCAATAGAGAATGGCCCCACATGGGTCTATGTGCCCTATAGGGATGTAGAACTGTATCAAATCATTCGTAGGTATAACCTGGCAGTGATGTAACCTTGATGTCCCCTCCTGCCACAGAAGTTTACTCGGGATGGACTGAAGAAGCAGGTGATGCAGATGGAGAAACAGAAGGGTGCGTACGAGGAGAAGGCCCTAGCAGCCATCCAGAGAGCCACACATGACAAGGCCGAAGCCTTCAGTAAGGTCGAGACTCTGCAGGTAGGGCCCCACACATTCTTAATCCACAACAGAATCCCTGCTTAAAAGTCAATATCAATAACTCAAGTCTTTCACTCAGATAAATGAAACGTCTTTCTCCAGGAGGGTCTAAGGTCAGCCGAGGCAGAGGCCTCACAATGGCAGGGCCGGTATGATGAGCTGAAGCAGATCTCAGACCAGTTGAAGATGAGTCAGGAGGTCAGCGCAGGACAACTGCAGAAGCTGCAGACCCAACTTGAGGTACAAGACGGCAGACTTCTCAAACATCCTCCTTGTTCTGACCCAAAACAGTCTGCGGATCAACGTTTTGAGGTTTCTTTGTGGGTTTCTGCGGTGTAGATTGCCAAGTGCAGAGGGGCGGGGCTCCAGGAGGAGGTGGAGTCACTCCAGCTGGCTGGGGCGGAGCTGCGCTCCTGCGTTGCCTACCTGGAGGAAGACAACCAGGCCCTGAGGGAAGAGGTCCAGATCATAAGAGGTGAGAGAATGGACTTGCTTCAGCACAGCAGTCTGGTTCACGATTATAACATAAACTCACATTGCACTCACATGGGTGCATTCAGAATATGCAAAATGCCAGGGGAAATTCCACAATGAGGACATGAGGAAATTGTCTATCTGCATCCATAACGTATGTACGAAGTAGGGAATAGTTTTATTTGATAATTGAATGAATGTTGTTTTTTGGCCCTGACTCCTAGATAGCAGCACTAACCTCCAGGACTCTGAAGCACAGGTCAACGAGTCCTCCAGGAGGCCAGAGGAGGAGCCCCTCGGATGGGGAGGCGCTCAGCTGGCAGAGCAGCTCTGTCAGACGCAGGACAAGCTCCAGCTGAAGGAGAAAGAGGTGGGGGAGGGTTCCGGAAAAAGATTCTCATTGTGTGTGGCGCTCACGGAGACAGGATGAGAATCTGAAACAGGGAGTGGTGTGTGTTGTCAGTGTGAGGAGCTGCTGACAGAGTTGGAGGCTGTAGGCCAAGAGTGTCAGTCATACCAGGCCCGACTGACGCAGTGCAGGGACGAGCTTCGTCAACTCAGCCATCACCGCCGCAGCAAAAGGGTGAGCAGACTGCGTGTGTGTGTGTGTGTGTGTAGGCAGGTTCTCTCATTTCATTCATCGAATTCACTGGAACAGCTTTTCTTTTTGTCTGTGTATGTTCTCACGATGTTGAATTGATTTATATGCATCTCTTGATCTTAAATTACTTTTCCTTGCCTCTTATGAGCGCCAGTAGATAAACCTAAATGCTTTGCACTTTGTTTTCTAATAAAACCTGCTCTGCTGGAAACAGGACTGTGAGTCTGAAAAGCTTCACTGCACTTTGAATTGCTCACTTAGTATCTGATGTCCTTTTTCCTCCACTGTCCTTGAAGCAGTCCTGTGGCTCCTGGCTGGGAGTCTACGTCTTCCTGGTCCTGCTGCTGGCCGTGGCAGGGGTTGCCATGTTGTGGCTGTGGTATCCCCCCTTCAGGGAGCAAGTTGAGGTCTTGTATGCAGATCTAGAACAACGTGTGGAAGACTATCTCGTGGAGGTTGCGTCACCACAACACTCGCGGTGCCTCAGACCCATCTGAAAGGGGCAGTTCGAAGGAATAACATTTCTAATGTTTTTTTGTTACATTTATTTATGTGCACAAATAAATATGTAAAATACACATACTATAAAACTACGTGTGCTTTCATGTGTGCCTATCAGCTATTTCCAGTATTTTATATTTATATTTATAGTTAATATTTATAGTATTGAAATGTCTGACCTTGGTTAAAATGCAGCACAAACACTGAGAAACTGCTTCAGAGTATTCTAGATAAAAGCAATAGATTATTCAATCTGTCTCAGCAGGATCCATAATGAGCAGGGCCTATGTAAAATACTTGATCACTTCAATCAATCAAGCACGTCTAGAGTGTGAGAAAAGTGGGAACCGGCTCAGTGCACTCTAACAATACAGCTGCAGAGAGTCATGTGGCTCTCTCTATTGCTAGGTAGCACTCAAACTTAGGGGACAACACAGACAAAGTTTCTGAATAGGACCAGAGTTCATTGTGCACAGTGCTCCGTTCTTTAACGTTTCCAGATAGAGCTCCATTCTGGCTGAACACTGACACAGCAGATCCTCCAAACGTATCCCTGCCCCCTGTCTTTTATCCTTGTTACCTGTATGTTCCCAAATATACCACAGGTCAGTCATATCATGAATACTCGACAAGCGGGAATCAGTTTCCCTGGAACACTGAGGGTGAGAGGCACAAAATAATATGAGTTTTAGACAAAGGTTATTAAAGGATACGTGTGAGTAGCTTCATTTTTCTACATTTCATTTACAGAATCCTTCTCTGCAGCAGAATGAGGTCGCCAGTACTTCTAATGTGTTTCGTAGGATTTTGTCTTTGGAACATTGCACTGTCGCTGAAGATCTGTGCTTTTAACGTTCAGAGTTTTGGGGAGGCAAAAGTCAATAACAAAAAGGTTATGGGAATTTTGATCAAGGTAAGACTTGAAGACACTGAAAGGGATTAAGGTTAGAAGCTCCAAAGCTTTTCCTGCAGGTCATGAATTAATGTTGATCATTAATGTGAGTGACTGATTATTTGATATTCCAGTGCCTGACTAGATACAGTGTCCTGTTTCTCAGATCCTGGCCCGCTGTGACCTATGCTTGATTCAAGAGGTGCGAGACTCCAAGGGTAAAGCCATACCTACACTGGTGAAGGAACTGAACAGGTATAGAGGACCATTGACAAGGTTTTCTGTTATTCACAGAAATAACAGATACTGGATACAGTATAGTGGATACAGTCCACTCCTCATACTTACAAGGCCTTTATTAGGTTTTAAATAATCACCCAAAGTGTTCTTTCCAGATTTGACAAATCTTCGTACTCCTACGTAGAGAGTAAGAGACTGGGGAAGAAAACGTACAAGGAGCAATACGTCTACATTTACAGGTAGCCCTTTAGTATAAACACATTTCAGCACACACTCAAATAAATGTTTGGCCTTTTATTTTTCCTGACTATGCTCTCTTCCTTATTGTGTGTAGGAAGGATCTGCTGCAGGTGCAAGAACACTACCATTATCCTAAACCGGAGAGCGAAGAAACCAATGGCACTGACATTTTCTCCAGGGAACCTTTTATTGTCCGATTTCACTCTCCCACTACCTGTGAGAGCTATTTTTAATATGTAGCTGAACATTTGTCAAAACATGTAACTACTACCAACATAAGGAAAGGCCCAATTTTGTGAGGGTGGCTTCTATACTTGCAGTATTACTGATTAGTCGTTGCATAGATGCATATAAGAGTATGAGGAATTCCATGAGATTAATTTTTATTAATTATGTTTTCCAGTGGTGAAGGATTTTGTCCTGGTTGGCCAGCACACCTGTCCCAAAACAGCGATGAAAGAGATTGATGAACTCTACTCTGTCTTCAAGGGAATATACAAGAAGTGGAAAACTGAGGTGAATCAAATAATTTTTAAACCATTTATCATGTTTTCTAATCCTCTTTTACTTTTTTGACAAAATCCTTTTAGATTTTCTGATCTCCAACTAAGGTTACATAACAAAATACTTGTCAACATATTTTTTCTCCTCCCTCAATGTGTGACTTTGTCCCATTCTACTTCCTGTTTCTCCTCCTCAGAATGTTGTGATTTTGGGGGACCTCAATGCCGGTTGCAGCTACATAACCATCAAGGGCTGGAAAGCTGTCCGTCTGCGTAGCGACCCCAAGTTCCGTTGGTTGATCGGAGATGAGCAGGATACCACTGTGCGAGAGAGGACACACTGTGCTTATGACAGGTCAGTAAAAGCACACAGTGCTGTTTCAGTTTTCAGTCAGTGGTAATTACTATACAAATGCATATTTTGTTACATTGTCACTTGAATAGATTATTGAGTTCTGTATGCTTTCCCATACACACCCCAAAATAGGATTGTTGTCCATGGACGTGAGGTCCTCTCTGGCATAGTTCCGGAATCAGCTCAGCCCTTCAACTTCAAGGAGAAGTTCCATTTAACCGAGGAGGAGGTACACTAACCTATCCAACTTCAGTATTTTATACTTCAGTGAACTTGAATTTGTTGACTTCACTGTGTCAGTTACATTTTCCTGTTGTCCCCTATGTGACTGTTTAGGCTCTGGAAGTCAGTGACCACTTCCCAGTTGAGGTTGACCTGAAGCCCAACCATCGATATATGCTCCGCCATGAACTCTGAACTGAAGCTTCTCTATGGACTCTTCTTAAATCATGTTTTTACCTGTGTCAACTTAAACATTTTAAATACCAAAGGTGTATGTTCAGATGTTTGAAATACATTCTGTAAGAACACAAATTAAAAAGATAAAGATTCTAATAAACATATAAGGACATTCACATTTCTTTGAGCTTCGTGATCTATATCCGGTAGATAAATCCAACTGATTGGAAGTATCAATGAGCACAAGTATAAAGAGGAAATGTAATCCCTTATGTGTACCTTGGTTAGCAGGAAAAACTGCATTTTTTCTGCCTTACACAGAACTAAACCACATCAAAGATGACATCATTACAGAACATGGAGCTTCAAAGTAAATCACTATGGCCTAAAACTAACGGTGTTTTAATTTTTAACAATATAACTGTGATCGTTATCATTATGTGAATTTTGATTTGTCAACGTGTGAATTTTCTTTGATCTGAGACTATTTGTTCATGTCACTCCATTTACAGGAAGTGATTTCAAGCGACAACAGACATGAGACTAGGCTCTCTCTTCCTCATACTCCTCATAGTCTGAGGAGAGTTGCAAATGTTACATTTGAACAGGTTCGTGTTTAGTTGTTGACTGCATGATAGAAGTACTGTCCGTTTGGATATGTTGTCCTGAACAAGAAAGAATCTGAGCCTACTGTACGCTCATTTGTCGTATCTAAAGGCAGGATGGAACAAAACTTGGCTGATTTGCTAACTGGTGCATTTTCAGGTAAGCATTCTACGGATCATTAAGCTTCCTCTATTATACGATTACAAAACTGAATTTGCCCTTTACTTTCACTTTTTTGTAGTGATGCATCATTCTGTTGTCAATTATGTTGTTGCAGATACTTCCTTACCATCTTTCCCAGAGGGGGAATTAGACTTTGAGCCTTTGCATTTTGATGAGTACCTTCCTAATAGAAAATTACCGGCTCTAAAAGAGGAGGATGAGGAGATCGGTCAAACTATTTCTATGTCTGTGGGAGATGTAATGGTGACCCATGAGTTAAATCTCACTGAAGATAACACAAACAATACTGAAGAGGAGACCGACTCGACGGAAGACCAGGAAGAAGCAGGTGGAACAGAGAGGTTTGGCGCAGGTGTAGGTAAAACACCAGTGAAGCACCCGAGCGTAGAGACAGTGGTTGCTCACAAAATGGAGGAAGAGAAATCTGACTCTGGAGAAGACATAGAAGAGGATATAGGAAGAGAAACCCTTTGTTCTCCTGGCAGTTGGTCTTTGGTTGTTCGTAGTGAAGAGGCATTTTGGGACAGAGAGCAGGAGGTCGCAGGGATAGGAGTCTCTGAGGGCCAGCCGCCAGCCCTAGAGGGAACCCAACGTCCTCAAGTTAGAAACGAGCAGCGAGGTGAAATTCAGAATAACGATGTGACCTATTTTGGAAGAGTCAGTGCACATGACAGGGTGAAGATGACAGAACATGTGTGTGACGTGCTTGAGAATGTAGAGAGGCAGAGGGAGGAAGAAGAGAGCTCCTCAGATTCAGATCAGGAGGGTTCAAGCTTTTCAACTGAACCCCATCAAGATACGAAACAGGCAGTGAGCACACTCAAACAGTATGCCGATCTGGATAACGACAACAAGGAAGATGAGAAAGACAGGAAGTCAGTGGTGGTTTCTGAGGTACCTGATCTAGCCATGCCAGATATAGATGATCTTGTCGTCGATGGTTGTGTGCAGCAGCACATAGAAGAGAAAACAAAGGGTTTTTCTGAGGAGGACCATCAAGAGGCAGGTGACAGACAGGACAGAGAACAGGCTGACAAAGTGACAGGGGATGTGGGCAAGAGCTCAGGGGAAGTACACGTTGTGCGAGAACTACCGAGTTCTGTGTGCCATAATCCCGCTGACAGTAGCATTAAGACATTTGAATGGAGTGTTGAAGATGAGAGCGACAGTTCGAGTGAGGATGAGGACCAAAATAAGACTTGTGAAGAACTACCAGCGGGCTCAACCCATCAAGGTCTTTGGAAAGACAAGAGAGCTGGGGATCCCTTACTTAACAGAGAGGGAGGCGAGAACAGCTCGCACGACAGTGATGATGACCAGTGTGAACAGTGTATTTGTGAGACATTATTCTTTTCCCCAACTGTTACCATTCTACCAGCAGAGCAGTGTAATGCAGAAGTCCAACAAACCGAGAGGTTGGAAACAGACATTCACACAACAACAAACGCAAACAAACATGGCAGTATAGACGACAGTTTCATGTTTGATGACCAGGACAACACCTGGGGAATCACAGAGGAGGAAGATGATGAGGATGAAGAGAGAGAGAGAGACTGGGAGAAAGAACAAGAAAGAATTGATGCATTCTACAAGTTTTACAGTGATGAAGAGCAAGAAGACATCACAAAGACAAGACGAGTTCAGTTTTGCGTAGATTCTTTGTCTCAAATCTTTCAATATGACGCTGACAGGTATGTGCAATTTTTGAATAATCATAATTCAGATGAGAGGCCTGTACTACCTGGTCTACTCTGAAAACCTTCAAACTGTTTTCATTCAGCAGCTCCTCAGAAGTGGAGGAGGATCTAAACCCTGGCAAGGAGTGTAATGTAAGCGTAATTCTACAATTTACACACTTTCTTTCTCTCTCTCTCTCACACACACACACACACACCACACACACACACACCACACACACCACACACACACACACACACACACACCACACACACACACACACACACACACACACACACACACACACACACACACACACACACACACACACACACACACACACACACACACACACACACACACACACACAGCACACACACCACACACAGAAACACTCAGGCTTCTGCGCAGTAGAATATTTTGTCTAAGAGACTGATGGATGGAGTGTTTCTATTTCAGTTGGAGGATGAAACTCAGATGATCCACAACAACAAAAAGAGGGTAAAGCACCTTATAGAAGATCTACATTGTGTAAATTGGATGACACGCTATTAACCATCAAACGTTTCTCTCTTTTTTCTTTCTCTCTTTGTGTTTTTGTAGAGTTTGAGCATGCTTAAGTTCATGTTGAATATAAGTTTGGCGACAGTGATGGGACTGGCTGTTTTTTGGTGGGCCAGAAACCAACTAGACTGGTTGGATTGACGGGAACCATGTTTATTCTTCTGTGTGGCTGCATGTAAATAATAAAGCAGTAATTTAGTTAACAAGCTACCTGTGTTCTGCTTTTATCTACCACCTACAGAATTTAATGCATACAGTAACGTTTAATTTGACTCTGAACAATAAAAAAAACGAACAATTAATTCAAAAAGTTATGAAGTATGTCCTGTCTGTCATAAGTAGTAGGCCAATGTATCTGTGATTGTGCGCGGAATTTTGTCATTACATGCACCCAGTTGAGCTATGAGATATGCTCCATGTTTGTTAACTTTAAAATGATCTTTTGAATTCCATTTCACCACACAGGCATTCATACAAAAATGCTTTTCGAATAGTTTCTGATAGACGTTCTTTACCTCTCAACTCAGGAGAGGGCGCTGTAGAAAGAATGAAATGTCTTGAGAAGGGAAGCGGAAACAATGCCACTATCAGATGGGCGGGGTCGAAGTTGTTGATTTTTGTAAAGGAAACTGATTGTCACCAAAGTTTTTTTTTAAATCAAATACAACAACCTTGATATCACCGAAAATATGTCTTCGCTAAGTAGTAAGTCTGAACAAGAAATAAGTCAGCTGCTGGATGAATACGGAATCAAGCATGGGCCTATTGTCGGTAAGTTGCTTCTTCAATCCATAGATTTGAAACCCACATTGGGAAACATACTTTACCTGGTTGTTAGTTAGCTAGCCTACAGACTACGTCACGTCAACGAATACAGCGATACATACTTAACCTAAATGCAAAAATACGAGGCTGCATACGATATTGTGCTATTCCCGTCACACATTTAGGCTCCACAAGAGCCCTATATGAAAAAAAGTTGAAAGAAGCAATGGCCAAAGACAAGGGCGACAGTGAGGTGAAAGCGTCGCCTGACAAAACCTATTACAGAGAAGAGGGTAAGGTATTATCATACATTCACATTGTGCATGACAACCTACAGTCACTACATATCTATAGGCAAATACACAATTCGCCATATGAAATGTTGGTCTTTTGTAATTGCAGCGGAGGAGGTCACCTATGTCACCTATCGATCTCCAGTAAGTACTTTGAGTTTTGAGAATCTTTATTGGAATTTTATGTCAGATTGCAATGACTTATGCATGGTCCCTTTTTCTTTTTTTGTAGGTACACGAGGACTCGGGAGACAGGTATGTGAGAGATCTGTTCTGAACCTATGTCGGTTTGATAGCAGACATTTTATCCCAAACCCTCTCTCTGTTTGTAGGACTACATATATGAGGTCACGGCCAGCCTACTCTGAACGTGATTTTGTGGATGAGTAAGTACAGAAGCAGCCCCTCAAATTAGGATCAAGGTGAACTGTTTCACCCATCGTCCAAAAAGGGTCAAATGTAATATTGAGCAAAGGTTTCTTCCTTTACAGGAAACCTTATTCAAGATCAAGTGGAGTGGAGTACAGTGGAAGGGATTTTTCAAACGAGTAAGTATTTATGTTGTGATTATTATCCTCATCTAACAGTTTGGTTATGGGTCTGACGTAATGCCTCTGGTTTTAGACCCCTTGTGTACGACACTCCATCATCGTACAGAAACGTGTCGTATTCGAAACCAACAGCAGTGAAATCAGATGCCCTGAAGGGGGAGAGTGGCTCCACACGGCTGATTCCCCTCTGGGTACAGATCCTGGTATTCCTGCTGGTCGCTGGTTTTCTTTATCTTGTGTTTACAAACATGGAGTCAGATACGAGTGATCCTTTCAAAAGACTGCAGTGATCTACTGCATTCAGGCATCGGAATTGAACTATTTTGTATCCTAATTTAATGAATGTATTTCGGGTTATGCCATTATATTACTCCTGTACTTTGTTGCTTTAAATATTGATATTTGACAATTGCATCGTCCAGTGTTCACATTTAGTACAAGCTATGACAGTTTTCTCGCAATACATAGTGTTCCTACGATTATAGTACAAACTGTAATATTGCACAGCAAGTTAACAGATGTTAGCAGTTGACAGAAACTGACAGTAGGGTTGTATTTTTTATTAATGTATGTTGCATGCAGTTTATCCAATTGAAATTGGTCAAGAAACAAACACCATCTACATTAGTGTCCATTCACAAGCTCTTTTGATGTAATGTATTGCCCAGGTGTTGAATACAGTTTAGATCAAATGTAGTGCCTTATTAGCAGTCAGTATGTTTCCTAAGAAACAATGGTGATTCAGCCCATGTACAGGGTGATGGTTATGGGAGCTTGCAACATTTTGGAACCAGTGTCTGATCAAGGGTTAGTTCTTGCTTTCTTCTCCTTAATAAGAAAGTAGTCCCCTGCTATATAAGGTTCATGCTTATTATTTCCAATGTACTATTTTAATCAGTCACATATTTTGTATACATCCAACTTTAAAACATATTCATGTCTCTTTTATATCAATTCCAAATCGATCATTTTATTACTTAAAACTTGTGGGCAATAAATTGATTGCGTTGTGTGCTTTGAATAAAATCACAAAAACATGTTTTTGAAGAACAGCTTTGAGGTGTTTCTTTTATTTGAAATGTGTTGTTAGCTGTGTAAACTAAACATTACAGCACTACAGGTGGATTTTACATAGTTCATAACCAAGTGAAATATAAAATCCTATCCAACAAACTCTAAATAATAAAAGACAAACATGGTCACTACAAGCAGACAAGGCATTGTACTTATCAGCTAGATGCATGTTGTCTACTGCAAAAATATACAAAACATTTGTTCCATCTGCCATGTATACTATTGTTGCACGTAGAGATGCATCCCAATAGTGTTGTCATAAATACAAAAAAGGGAATAACTAATAAATACTGTTTACAGGCTATTCACAAAGAGACCTGAGAAAACCAGTTTGACAATCAAGCTATCTGAACACAAGTATCACCCTGTTACCAAGCCTGAGTGCACATTCCAGAGCTGACTTGTGTCAATAAATGGTTTTCACTAAATGCCAGTCTCATATAATTTAACACTTAATTTTTGACTTAAAGATACAGTGCTTGGTCAATAATGTCCAGTCTTGTCCGGTTGCTGATGCTAATTAAGAAACTGGTGCTAAAAGGCAAATGCTGTTTACAGTTCTCGTCTTTAGGAGTAGTGTTGTTGATGGTGTCCTGAAATACCTACACATATATAACTAGTGTTGTCAAGTTCTAATGAAAGACCTAATAGCAAGATGGTGAGCGACTAAGTAAGGTGCTTTGGTACTTAATTTCCTCATCAATCCCCGCTGGGTTCAGAACCTGTTCTGAGGGTTCCTGGTGGTTGTTTAACAGAACAAGAAAGCCGACTTAAAGCTTGAACGCACAATTTACCTCAATTAGAAGCACAGCAACTATCCAGTGTATACATATAAGAACAGCAGATGCACACAGACTCAAAGTACCTTGACATTACGTCCATACCTTTGGGAATCGATGATGTCTGCGCATCCCATCATTTTATTGCTAAGGCAACATACGTGTTATCCACACCTAGGGACCAAAATTGCATTTAATTAGAAGAATGTTGACAAGAATGCCTAATCAGAACTTGAGCATGTGCTGAGTGTGGATGAAGTTTGAACACTCACAAGTTCTGGTCTCTCTCTCTAGTTCAGAGGGCTTTTTCTCCCTCTTGCATAGCATTCTAGCCACGATGATGATGATCACCAAGGCCACTACAAACGTCAGAGCAGACACTAGCCAGCTGATCACCATGGGGCTCATCACTGGGTCTGGGTCTGGGTACAGAGGAACGCTTCACGGTTACAAGGAAGATCAGTCATGTACTCTTCAATCACAACAAGCATTCTGGAGGGTCTTTATCACTGCTCAGTATGTGGCAGTGTCAACAATCGTGCTCAGAAACACCCTCTGAAATGTATTTAATTATTAATAAGATGTACAGTTAACACTGTTAACACTGATCCAGAGCTCATTCTCCAGGGTATTCGGCCTCACCTCTAACAGATATAGGCAGGGGTTGGCTCTCCCGGGAGACAAAAGTGCGCCCCCCCAGCTGCACCCGGTACAGGCAGTAGTAGTAGCCCTCGTTGGAGCTCTGGGCGCTGGGAAAGGTGAAGGTGACCGAGGGGCTGAGGGCAGGCAGAGACTGGCGCACCGTGCCATTGGAACGGATGAGGCGCAGTTGGAATGACCCCCCTGGGTACTGCGGCTGGGTGGAGCAGGTGATACTGAAATTGTGGCCTCTGATGACAGAGCCTGCCGGTGCCTCGATCGAGGTGTTATACCAGTGGTGAGGGGTGAGGAGCTCCACTGAAGGAGGAAATGAGGAAAACCAAGGAGAGATGAATTCCAGAACAAAAGAAAATCTTTCAATTTCCCCCCGTTAGTGTCCGTAATCGCAAATCAATGACATAGGGTTAACTCTTCAGTTCAGACACAGGAGTAGACGTCGGTAATGTGAAGGCTCGCGTGTGACTCACCCACGGTGATGTTGACATAGTTGCTAGGCGGGGAGCTGAGTAGCTGAGAGGGGGACGTGCCCTTGATCCTATAAACACAGCTGTAGCTGCCCTGGTGGAACGTCTCCACGTCGGACAGCGTCAGTTCAGCCTGGATCTGGCTGGAGTCCACCCTCTGAGTCACCAGCGGGGTGGCTGCGCCCTTCTTGAACAGGTGGAAGTCGCTGACATGGTGGCCTCGCAGGACGGCGCAGCTGAATCGAACAGCCTCCCCAGCGGAGAACACGGTGTGGGGAGACAGCAGTGACAGGTTGGGCATCAGGAGTGCGCCTGAGAGGATTACACGACATACTCTCAGTGCACACATCATCATCTGGGGACAGCTAAATATAGCGTACACATTACATTACATTTAGCAGACGCTCTTATCCAGAGCGATTTACAGTAAGTACAGGGACATTCCCCCTGAGGCAAGTAGGTGAAGTGCCTTGCCCAAGGACACAACGTCATTTGGCATGGCCGGGAATCGAACTGGCAACCTTCAGATTACTAGCCCAATTCCCTAACCCCTCAACCATCTGACTCCCGTACACAGATCCATATATTCTATGTTATATTCCTAGGGAAGATATAAAGTGATTCATTTATTCAAATATGTTATTGCTGCTATTGTGTGTTGTATGTCTGTTTTTCATATTTCTTCAGTAATCTATATGTTTATTGTATGTTTACTGCACATACACCTGCCCACCACAGTAAATTCCCTGTGTAAAGACACTTACTTGGCGATTGAACTCAATTCTGATTCTAACTGTGCACATGGTGTTACCTAAACATCAATAAAGTGTAACGAATGATGTCTATGATCGAGAAAGGGAATTTTAGAAGCACCGCGTTAATCATATGCAGCATGCGAGTCGAAGCCTGTGTTTCTTAGTGAAATGCAAATGGAAAGCTCCACGCAGGCCTCTCACCTGAGCACTTCACCCCTGCGTTGTTGCCATGGGTACAGAGAGAGGACTGGAAGATGCTGGAACAGTGATTTAGGCTCGCCTCGTGACCTGCACACTGGACAAGCCCTTGCCATATTTCCCCACTGCCGGGGCCAAACGCAGAGCCACGCAGGGCAAGCTCAGCCAACCCACAGCCCAGCTCCAGGCACACCACATCAGACACTCTCAAGTCCCAACCATGGTCACACACTGTCCACCACTGGTTTTGATAAAGAATCTCCACTCTCCCTGAACACTCGTCGTACCCGTTGGCTAGACGGATAGGCATCCCATCTGCAGAAAAAAAAACTGTGAAGTGAGCAACACACAGACTGTGCTTGGTTTAGCAATGGTGAGATTGTAAGTAGATTTATCCCAAACAATGAAAACATCCCAAACGGTCCCGAACTCACCAGCAGCATCGACTCCATCCAATGTGACATTGATGCAGCCTTTGAGTTGGGGCATATCATAAAAGAATTAATGCACAGACGATTTTAGAGGCTACTGTCTCTAATGCACTCAAGCAGCAAAATAAACTTACTAGTTTATTTTTAAATATACTTACTAGTTTATTTTCAGTCTTTATTAGAAGCATGCTAGCCTTACACAGTGCTCACATATAGCAAAAGGTGGATCTAACTGAATCTAATCAAACCTAGTTTGCTATATAAATGTTAAAAATTATCCATGAAGAACACTGACCTAATGTTGATAGGATAAGAAGAATCTTCAGCATTTTCGTCACCGTCCCATTTGACCGCAAGACAGGACGCTAGCTGACGTTGGTACCTCAATGCGGTTTTCGGGGTCTGTCAACTCTTCAATTGACTCCACTTTGAAACATGAAACCTTGATAGAACTTTGGCTAGTTTGGCACTTAACCAACTACCTAGCCGATAAGGTACCAAAACGCATCCCTTTTTGGGGCGTTCAATTCGTAAAGCAATCGCACACAGCAGACGCACGTGATAAAAAATTCCTCCAGCCGCTGAGTGTCAGAGTTGGTCGCTATTGCTAAAATTACTACTAGCCTAATCTGGTAACTAACCTCTTTCGTCCAACTCCTTTTACCACACAGTGGACAAATATATATGAGTACTTTATATGTCAGCAATACCATATAGGTTTAAGAAAATGACAAACATCGCATATCGTTAATACTCTTGTAGCTAGTCTAGTTGGCTACTATTTCAGACAATTTCCCAGGCAACTTGACTGCTGCTTGCAAACTCCGCTAACATTAGCTAGCTAAGCTAGCTAGCATAGCATAGCATAGCACCATCAACATGGCTAGGGTAGCAGCCAATAACACAACAGGATGGTGATCTGTGCTGTAGTATACATCATGGAGATGAACGGCGACACATACTTTAACACAAATAAACGAAAATCTAGCGTATTCACCCTCGTCACCAAACACTTCACTGTACGGCAAGTGATGGATTCAATCGCCAAATGTTCTGTTTACGAAACTATACAACCGAGACATGTCCACGACTCGTCGCACTTTCACGTCACCATTCCTTCCGCAATGTTTTGTTCAGATGAGCGGCCACTGAGCACCGACAGAGGTCACTCACAAGCCAAAGTATGTTGGTGCCTCTGAAATATTAAAAAAACAAACCTGGCATTATCAGTTTACTTTTGAAGTCTTCGTAAGTTACCTGTCCACTGTCGTTAAAAAACATTTCCATTCATGTAGTTAATCAAGGTATCTTGGTAAAATGAAAACTGTGACTAAAAGACATACAGGGGCGCCGAAAAGTTAGGACGATTCTAAGGGCCCCTGACTGACAGGGCCCCCCCCAAAAAAATTAATGGGGCCAAAAATTCCTGGAGGCGGCCCTGCATATATAATCTCATCAATCATGGACTTTGCTTTATTGCACACTTGTCTGCAGTTTGAAGGCCTGTTGTCCAAGAAGTCCAATAAAACTCCCATTTGTTTTTCACAGTTTTCAAGGACGTCACATACTTGAGGGTACAACGAACACTTCATTCGGCATAGGATCGATCTGAATCTCATGCAGATCACACAAGCGAGAAAAGAATCAGAATCAGAATGGGCTTCATTCGCCATGAAAGTTTGCACAGACAAGGAATTTGCTTTGGTAGGAGGTGCATAAATTAAACATATAGGAATCTTAAATTTAAATACAAGGACTAACTATTTCTAAGGGTATATAACTAGCAGTAACTAAGTGGAATTAGAATTAAAGTAAAATGCACAATAAAATATAAAATACAATTTGTTGTTGATTAGAATACCTCTGGGAAAACTATATTTATGCTATTCAAATGAGAACCCCTCCTATTTTCACTGTGGCATGACAACTCAAAACTGAAACTAAAAGCTTTACGCTTGTTTCAACGGCACAAGCTGAAAATCAGGTAGGATTTTTCTTGTTTTGGCATTCAATCATCATGTACATTATTAGTTTATGTTTAATATGTTGACATTCAATGTGGGACTTTCTTTCACCTGTTAAATCTGGGACTCTGGGAATTGCCATATCATTGATATACCAAAGGTTGTCTGAAGGTTACGTTCTTTGGGTCTTACATTTTCCTAAATGTTGTGTTTTAAACTATCTATTAGGCTTCAGTTCCATATTAATTAGATTATCTGTCATCACAAACAGGTTGAAATTATTGCAGCACAATGAAGAGTGAGGTCATAAGAGCTGTTCTCCTTCTACTTTGTGGTGGGAAAAACTGCTTTTATGAAATACATAAAAATAAAATAAATAAGCATATTTTAAACAGTCAGACCATTGAAATTGAAACTTTCAAACAACGTCAAAGGTGTTCACCTGTAACGAGGCTCTATTTCTTCTTGTGCAGCTCTGGATTTAAGTGTTTGTGGGACAATAGAGTTCCCCAGCGTCCACTCAGAAGTATCTGGTAAACTCATTTCTCAGACAAAATACTGCCTCTATTTGCAACCAATGTCCATTTCATGTCATTTGTTATACATAACTTTATTTGATCTTTTAGACTGTATTAACATGCGATGTGTCAGAGGAATCAAGGCCTGCAGAGATTCACATGGAAAAGCTCTTACAAGGAATCTGAAAGGTGACCTCCATGACAAGACAGACATTCAGTGTCATCCAAAGTCACCTTTTATATCCTTTAAACACTTTTTGTTTTTGTATAAGGATGTGTTGCACAGAAGTGTAAAAGAATTGCCAACATCTGTATCAAAGAGCTTCTGGAACCAATCATGCCTCAGTTAGGTGAGATGTGGGAAGTGAGATTGTTCTGCTTAAACATTTGAATACAGTATATAGCTGATATAACTCCTTTTCTTTGTGTTTTCTCCCATCCAGAGTCACTGTATCCCCAATCTTCATTATTTGTGAATCAGTATGCAGGTATTTAGCTAATTTGAAATAAATACAATATCAAATATCATACAAAACATGAGGTGTATGTGTAACCAAGTTCTGTCTCTCACCACAGACATATTTATTACTGAAATCACTGACTCGTTTCTTCACTGCTGGGTTGAAACAGACCAAGCCAAACACCTAGGTAATAAAACATTCAGTAGTCAAGTATTTTAGTGGTTGAGAAACCATTGCTGCGTTTAATTTCAAAGTTGACCAAGAAACATTTACAGCTAGAAAATGTGTGTTCACTTGATATCTTGCAGTGTGTTTGGGGAACAGACTTCTGGATGTTGCTCAGCCACTCATCAATGCTGCATCTAAACTCCTCATCAATCATGGAGGTTTCAATCACTGTATTTCAGCAACATTTTCTAGGAAGGGAGAAGATTATACTTTACATCCTTTTATTACAAAATATTACTGTTTTTCCTTTCAGCATATGTTTCCTGCTGGCTTACTCAATCTCTGAGAGGCTTTGTGAATTGCACTGATCATCTCGATGACAAGTACTTCAAGGAGCTAAGTAAGAGATGGGCTATACTGGGTATAGACATTCGATTTCATCTGTAAGAGATGTGAATGTATTTAATGATGGATGTACATATACATATGGGTATGTATATATATATATATATATATATATATATATAATTGAGACTGATATTAACTGATTATCACACAACTGAATTCAGTTTTAAACCCACCCGACAGAAATCATTGCAGAAAGAGAAATGCGACAGAATACACATAGTAAGTTAACTCATCTAATTACTGCAAACATTGCTGTTCCTTTAAACAGATTAATCTGTTCAGGTGACACAAGGGTAAATCTGTTATTAAAGATTATCTTCCATCATTTGTTGAAGGATATGTCACATGCGTCAGCAAACCTTATGAGAACTGGAACTACTGTAAAGAATTTGTGGATACAATTTTGGGTGAGTAATTAGAGATTTAAACTATTGAGTTAAAGATTGAAATATTGATCAGTGTGGGAGAATTTCATATTGTATTTCTCTGGGTTGTTCTAGCATCATCATCTACAAGAAGACATCAGTACAAAGGTATAGATAAACAAAGCATTCACCTAGGGATTTAATGGCGCTACATATGATGTGAATTAAACACATTTTCCATGTGATTTTAATTCCAGACTACATGATATGTTCATTCCACAAATTAATTTTGGCGACAGCTAAATGCTGACTTAACAAGGTAATAAGCATTCAAATGATACAATTGTACTAGTATTTATTTGACTTCCTTTTTTTTCTTTTCTCCAAATATCTTTATTGATTTTTAACATTATTTATTTATCTTCCTTCTTAAATTTCTACAGTTTAAGCTTGAATTTCAATCTTAATTTATTTATACTGTTTTTTTTACGAACCAGTGGGTTTGAAGATCTGTGATGGGATGATGCAGAACCTGGGTATGATGCAGAATACCAACATATTTATCCTCTTAACTAGGAGCATTCATTTGAAATTGTGTGACCTTTCTTAAATTCAAAATGTTGTGATTGGTTTTATTATCACAGTTTAAGTTAATATTAGTTAGCTGTCATTGTCAACAGACTAACTGTTGTTTCACCTGTTGCTAACTACACCTACAGTTTAGTTAATAAGAACGAAACGGTTCTAATGTCAACTCGTGGATATCAGCATGTTTGAGGATTTGAAAGTAGGGAGGTTGCCTGTGTTTAGTGTAATTTACTGTGTTCATAGATAACACACTGCTGACTTGGTGTTGCTGCTGCATAGTTGAAAGTAGATTTTAAACTTCTTCCTTAAATCAAAGTCACTCAGTCAATTTGTATAAAAGAAAAGGCTGGAAAATGACATCTGCAGATATCTAATATATATAATATGATATTATCTGATCATCTCTATTTAACTATTTTTTTATACTCACCCCCAAACATTCAACATTTAAAAGGCAATGCATTTGTTATTATATATCTGACCAAATGTTACTTGTTTATTAAAATACGAATGGATGAAATCTTTTTTCGGACTAATGTAATGAAATGTCATGACAAATGGTGAATTAAATGGATGCCAAAGTTATGTAAATGTTCATGCAAATATAAATTTTGCATGTGTAGAGCATTAGCCCCGTCTTCCTAAGCAAATATTGTATCAAAACCATGCAGAATCCAAGTGACCAATTCCACCCCCCCCCCACACACACAATACTGTAGCAAAATAATTCAGATTTTCTAACAATTTGTAAAATAACTGTTGATGCAGTTTTATTTAGCCACTGGTCAAATAAGCATTCTTCTCGTCATTATATTGAAAAATGTGCCTATTCTCAAACAAACTAAATATACAGATAAACCTGTATAATTCATGGAAAATATGAAAAAATAACTAAAATAAAACTTTAGAATCACCACCACGTGCTAATGAATAAGCTGAACTATCATAATGGTCTGTGTCTGTAAGCTTGAAAGGAAAATTCTGTACATACCTAATCTTTTTCCTTCATGAAAAAAAAATACACAAAAAAAATAACAGGAAAGAACCTGCCAAGTGATGGATCTTTGTTACATTAACCATTGATAAGAGTAAGAACGGACAATGACTGTAACAATAAAAATAATACTTATAATAATTTAGTTAACTTAACAGTACTCTATGCAGATGACCTTTATTCTTGTGGAATAGCAAAAACAAAGTCCAGGAGATATGGAGTTTTCCTGCGGTAATGCAATTCTTGAGCATTATCAACATTTTCTACTAACATGCTTCCAGTAAAATTCAAATAGGTTTCAGGTCTTGGGATAACCATATCATACCTGCTTCAAATTCCTCAAGATAAATTATTCTCTGCAGCCTGTCCCAAAAAAATTTGAGCTGCAATTGTCTTTTTGCCCAAATGTACCAGTGGTATCCTGTATCTTTGGTGGCCCCGTTCATATCCCACCATGTCTTTATTTAGAAGACTCCCCCAGCAAGTGGATGATGAGTTCATAGGTGGAGAGCACAATGGCCGTGTTGGGTATCTGTCTGATGAGCTGTGGAATGAGTCCTCTGTAAAAAGCAGCATAGCCTTCCTCTATGGCCACCAACCTCCCAGTTTGGAAGAAATACTTGTACTTGCTGCCTTCTTCTCGCAGTCTTGTCCGAATTACCTCTAAAAAGATGCAGAGGAACAGTAGAAATGAGATATACCGTTCGTCGATTCATTACATGTAGGGTAGTACATTGGATCAGTGCTTACCGTGGGGGTAGGCTATGCAGGACGCACAGCCCTTTGAAACAGCAGCAGCCAACATCAGACCCAGGAAGACTGATGCGCCCTTCTCTGTGTCACTGTTTGGGGATGTGAAGCGACGCTCATATAGGTGTTTCTTCAGCGTCTCGTAGATGAGGAAGCAGATCATGGTTTCGGAGATTCCCGGCGTAGGATGCGGTAAGGCCTCGGTAGAAGCCCCGGATCCCCTCTGTTCCGTAAACGTAGCGGGCACACTGCATCGCATTCATCTTCTTCTCTCCTCGTGCTCTGAGGGCAAAGTATGTAATTTTAGGACCCAAATACACTTACAAGCTGTACTTTTGCAATCTCTGGACTAACCTTCAGATGACAGCATTTTTGGTTATAACCCAATATTGACTTAATCTTAAATACTAATTTAGATATTTTAAACTGGTTAAAACCAATGTGTGACAACTAACAGGTAAAGTCATTTGTTTCTCATATAGAACCATATGTGACCCCATTCATACGATTGCTCATGTGCTCTTAGCTGAGTAAATATAGACTCTTCCTCTCAATGCACCAGGCTGCGTCAGCATGGGTATTTATGGACAGTCACATGCTAGATCATGCGCACCGCCAAGGACTTTCCCTGTCCCTGTCAAAGGTTAAATCACAGAATTGAATGTGGTGACAATAAAACACTACCTAGACCCACCTAGGACTCCTCAGAAGGAAAACTCCTGAACACACATGCTGGAATTACAGTCTCATAAAAACTAACAAGTGAAATAGGTTTGTACACACTTTTTTTCCAACTGCATCCTGGTCTTGACCATCCAGATGGGGTTCATAAGAGAGTTTGTGACAAAGGCTAAAAGATGAAAAGAAATAGACGGGTCATGTTACCACATGGGAATAAATCATTTTCTGACAGGGCCAGCATATGCTGAGATTGTAGCTTTATGATTTCATTTGATACAAGACAGGTGTTGGGAGCATTGTCATTCGTCTCTTCAACCTGCACATGGAGTAGTTGTGTGCTAACCTGACGTTGTATGCAATAAACACACACACACACAAACACAGTCTCACCTGCAAACCCTGCCGAGGACATGTGCACCACCCCACTATTCGGAACAAAGACCCCATTGAAGGTCTCTTTTGACTTCTTGTAGGCAGCAAAGTAGATAGCTCTTGAAATCAAAAAGAGGGTACGTTAAAATATGCAAAAGAATCTAGCTAAATATAGTCCTAAACCTTAGTTAGGCATGAGTCTTTAACAAGGGAGCGTTTCGAAAAGTGTGTTTATGTAATCATCACATGGCTGCTGCAGTGAATCATTAGAGTCTGGTCAGAGCAGTCGGTTCATGACTGCCTGCCTGCCCTCACTCGCTCTCTCTCTCTCCGTTATGCTTCTGGAACAACCCGTGTCAGAGCACCAGAATGAGCTGAATAAGCACTGGGTGAGAGAGAGGCCTCTGGACCTATTCTGAAAGTGGGCCTTTGAAAGTTGGGCAATGGAGCAGGGGGGCAGCCAAGTCTCTAACCAAAAGGGTGTTTCTTTCAATAACCACTCATTTATTCTCTGGGTGTCATTTTCAAATTAATCTCCATTAGGCCACTGGTTTACTGTGAGTGTGTGTGTTGCTGTGTGTGTGTGTGTTGCTGTGTGTGTGTGTCTTAAAACAGAACAGTACATCAATGCCTGGAACCAAGATAATCATGCATGAAAGATACAAATCTAATGAATTAAAAGGAAAATCTTATCAGCTCAAAAGATTAATGTGCAATGCCCTATCTAGCATTTTTTCTGAAACTGTGGCATTATGGTCTGTTCTGAAAACACCGTTTTAGCCCCATTGTGGGGATTCTCACCATGAATGCTTTAATGCTTTATCCCTGCTCCCTTGGTTACATTGACATCTTAAAATATTGTGACGGTTGCATGCATGGTCTCAACAAGCAGTTGCAAGCATGTTCCTTGTATTTAAAGAACGGTTCCAGTTTTGGGTCCCTTCTCTTAAAGCTAGACAGAAAATGGGAGCCAAGGGTGGATTCTGATCAAGTAGCCCATCAGTATCAACAGGGTGTTACATTGGCCAAAAATCACCCTTTCCAAATGCAGACAACGTTCAGTAGTAGAAATTACCGTGATGGAGCAACGCCAACTAGATTGGGCCCCAGGCCACGGAAAAGAGATCTTGGTCCCTCTTTTTCTAGAATGGACCTGGAATAGAAAACAAATATACAATAAATGTAAAAACACAAACACACACAGAGGTTAACTGAACACCACATCTATTTGATTATTCCTGAACCTTGTATCTAACAACTGAGTTTATGTCAACTTAACTGAGGCTAAACGTACATGCGTAAATGATCACTAGCTTTTGAGTCAAAGCAACATTGCCCTGTGACACTCCACCGTGTTCATCTGCATGTGTCATGAACGGCCTCTGCTGTGTACATTTGAGAAGGAGTGCACCATGAACCCTGTCTCCTCTGGTGGGTTGACAAACAGGGAACGACGTCACTCCTCAAATTATAACCAGACTGACCTTTATTCCACAAAACACACTGGCCTGGGGGGAGCTGATAACTAATGCACAAGTTAAGCTCTATAAAGCACACCTGTAACTGTTTGCACATCTCTATCACTTAACACCCATGGTAGAAAAGAAATGCAAAAAGGGTTTCAATGGTATCGATGAGCCTGAGTATCGAAAGCCAATACGGTATTGTGATACCGAAATGGTTTCCTGTTAACTCATTGTCAAAGAAAATGCAGAAATGATCACTGGAAAAACCAGGAAAGGGTTAACCTATTCCTGAGCCTCATAGGGAAATTAAACAACCTCAGGGGGTGATGGGTGAAAGATTAAGCAGTCTTTAAAACTAGGCTTAACATTTTAAGTGCAACATCCCGAAACTCGAAGAAAAACAAGTCTTATCAAGGAAGCGGTTACATCGCAAGTTTATGATCTCCAAATCGCTCATCCGAGTCCAGTCCAAACCGGTTTAGGGAAATGGCCCCAGCAGGCCTTGAGGTGAGTAATATGAGACTGTGGCAACGACATCTCACTTTTCCCACGTGTTCATTTCTGCACGAAGGGGTGCTGTGGTAACCACCTCCCCGAAACAGGCCTCAGGAGAGGGGCAGACAACTCAATAGGTGTCTGAATTCAAGTGGGTGACACGGGAGAGGGATGGCAGGGTATGGTTGGGTAGATGTGAGCAGGGTGGAGGGGTGAAGGGTCTCTGGTCAGACTAGGAGGGGACCGGTTAAATACCACTGTACAGATAGAAACACATTGTTTGTTCAGCCTGCTGTGCAGCCACATCTGGCATGAGCAAAAACAACATCCCTATGGCAACATTGCCATGACCACACATCTAGGTGTGGATACATTAGCAGGCTACTTGGCAACTAGCCACTGTGACAGCACAATTAACACACACAGGCAATCTAGAACTGACAGATATTTTTGGTTTGCGCTTCCCCAAGTCAATATGGTAGGTTTAACATTCAAGGACCAGGATCCAGCTTACCGTAAGACCTGCAGCAGGCCTGGGGTGACCGTCCCTGGTCGGATGACTCCAGCGCCGAGGGTGCCCATCTGGACCTGGAAGATTGGCCTAAGCGAAAGACCCGAGGACTGCAACCGGGTTTTCAACACCTCCAGGGGGCAGGTCATAATTGCTCCCACCGTGCCACTACATCTGGAAAACACAGTTTATGTTCAGTTTAATCATCAGAAGGCACACAGAAAATGACCACCCCCCTCCTAGAACAATTTCAGGATGTGTTGGTTATAAAAAAATATAATAATAACACTTGGATTACTCCAGAAATACAGTATTAACAATGTCATTCAAATGTCAGCACTCCATTGGTGTTACTTAACACAGAACATTATTACTAAAGCCTAGGCCATGTTCTGTGCTCTTATAAAAGACAGTAATTTCCTCTTTCAAAAGGTTTGTAATTCAGTGAATCCACACTTCTCCCTCAAGGTCAGAAGGTTTATAAGATAACAGACTGTTAAAAGGGAGAGTGGGGCAATCTTATTTTGCTCTACAGACCTTACATGGGGACTTTAAACAGTCTGCCTTGCAAAAGACAAGCTTAGTACAAGGTAAAGGCAGCTTAGCCTAAGTATCCCTTTAGAACGTCTGGAGGACAATGTACTGTAGTGGACAGGCTAAGGCTAGATCTTCATTTACAACCCTAAGCTACCCAGTGGGGTATAAACACAGGAAAACTAGGGACAATAATTTGGTTAGGCAACTTTGCATGTAGTCTGACCTGTTTTGCCATGGAAAAAAAGTAGTTAGCGGTCAAGTGAGCTAGTTGTGTAATTTAACATTTCACAATAATGAATCTACATTTTAAATGTGTTTAGAGTTAGAATTCTAGGACGATTGTTGTAGGCTACATTTTTACGCCCAATCATAATGAGAAGATTGTGGAATCTCTTATTATATAATATCATATTATATGACCGTATACAACTGGTTAGTCTAGCTAACATAACTGTAAACAAAATGGAAAAATGCAAACCAACACGTTAAATTGTGATGCTAATACATGCTAAGCTACGAAAGGCAGGCTAGTGCAGACTTTGGAGGAGCATATTATGCAACACTGCCGTGAGGACATATTCTAAGGTCAGACTACGAACAGGATCCGCCACTTGCCAGACATCTCAGGACCCTGGCAAGATAAAGTACCAATAGCTTCAGGTGAAACATGTTCATGTGTATTGCTCAACAATCGTGTCATAACATACTAGACTAGTTATTTGTGTTTAAATTAATAGTAAACTGTCACTGACTCACGAGCTAGTCACATTTAGCAACGTTAGCTCCCTACGCTAACTAGCAATAGCTGGCCGTAGTCGTCAAGACAGAGTACTAAGCACCCATGCCGCCGATTGACCATCTCACAGCCTATGTCTGTGTAATGTAGAAAACTATTATCTCTAGCTAGTTCAATTGTAGTTTAGACTACGCTAGTTATCTAGTTTAGCTGTGCTAGATTTAAGACACCGACCGGTAGTATTTTGGCCTTAGCGGTCTAGCTACATGTAACTAGTTATTTAAGATGCATGTGTCTGAGAGTTTAGCACCACTAACAGAAAATTCAAGCTTCAACCCGGCATGTTTTAACAAGATATAGCTAGCTAGCCAGCTAAACAATTTTGTTCCACGACACCAACACGTTTCACTCGCGCAAATAGCTAGCTAGTGAGCCGATATAGCCTACGATAAATACATTTTGGTAGGAGGACTCGGTAAAATTACCCCCCCAAAAACACTTACCCCCCTGCGAAGAGATGCAATAGTGTGTCTTTTTGCACCATTTTTAATCTTTGACCATACTCCTTTTGTGCCTCTCAATGTAAGTAAGGCAAGCTGAAACAGCTGGCCTGCTCAGTCGCAGCCGGTGTCCGGGTTTATGCTTTCCCCAGTCCTGCGCAGTTTGCATAGAAAACACATGCGTCATGGGGGCTGGTCAGGGGTGTTGTTCATGACGTAAGCAGGGTATAACCTCTCAATTGTTGGATCAAAATAACACAGGTGTAGTTAAAGGAATATCATACAATGTACAGTGTCTTTTTTTTCTAGAAGGCCCAAATTAAAATTGACATCAGATGTCTTTTATAGTAATCTCAGATTTTTTATGAGGAGGGAATAAGGTAAACATTTGGAAGAATCTGAACAGGTCCCTTATTAAATAGAACCATTATTTCAGATCATGTTGAATAGATGGCATGTCCGAATGTTAACCCGAACAGCTAATTTAACAGTATTCAAATGTATTCATGATGTTAGTGGCACTTGGCTGCTGGACTAAGAACATACTGGTAACACAGGTTCTGTGTGGCCTGTAAATACTTTAGTTTTCATATTGTTAAAACACACCATCACCTCTTTTATTCAACAGCCAGCTGACATTACCTAGAAAATAGAGGCGAACAGTGTCAACTATGGGTAAACATGACACCATAACTTCTCACGTGGCATCTCACATGGTGTTATGGACTCACAGCCAATAGGAAGTGGAGGTGTGTATCTTGAAGTAACTGACTGACTCGGGCTCATTCACACATTAATATATCTGATAAAAAGTGACCAGGTAGTTTCTGGAAATCTGTATACTGTACAGTGACTACATGTAGCTGTGTGTCAAAACATCCAAAACAAATTGATATTTTCTTTTAATTTCTTAGTCCTGGGGGGAATTCCAGAAAGCAAGTTATGCTACATGTAAGTTAACTATCCATGATCCTGATACAGCAACATTGGTAGAGCCTAGACTTGTCATAGCCCCATTCACACTAGCCACAGCATAAAATTACCGTACTGAACTTTAACGCAGATGTCGCAAGCAAACTAAGCAAACATCGCAAGCTGAAAGCAAATCAGTGTCATAATGTTTTGAATTTTAAAAAGCATTGAATGCTTAATATTGAAATTTAAACACCACCGAATGTGTTGGTTTTGAACTCACCTCTTTAAAATAGAAATTTGACTTTCAAAGTAAAAAAAATCAGATCCCCAAATTCTAGGTTCAGAAATTCAGGTTGCTCAAATTCGACCAGTAACATTCAAATCACAAATTATAGAAAAAAATGAAGTTCAAATAGAAATTCAGGCTGCTGAAATTTGAATTGTGAAATTCAGATACCAAAAAAGAAAATCAGATTACAACATTCGGGATACCTCAGGCCTCTCCTCATACCCCAGGCTGTGATTGGATGACTGATCTGCATGTATGACTGCCTGCAGATACACCTGGATGAGAGGGGCCTGAGGAGGTCTGCAGTTGGATCCTTGATTGCCTTACCTATCCTTGGTATCCTGGATGTTGCAATCTTTTTTCGTCTCTAATTTACAACAACATTTATATTTACATTTTAAATAGGTGAATTCAAAACCAACAAATTCGGTGGTGTTGAAATGTAAATGTTAAGTATTCAATGCCTTTTAAAAACAATGTCACTGATTTGCTTCCATACCAAGCAATCTTCCGCATCCTCATAATCAGTATTGGACAGAGCATCGTTTTCGGGCTTTATCGTTGGGTTAGTCTAACTCTGAACCTTAGCAGTGGTAGAAGCATTGGATTTCCTTATTGAGCCAGGGGAATGACTGAAGAGATCAGCCCTTTGGCTTTACCTGTCAACATGAGGAAGCAGCAGTCTGGAAAGATTAAACATTTTCTTCATGCTCTTATGAAAGCTGTTTTTTGTTTGCCCAAGTAGTATTCACTTTCCATGTCCAGCACCTTCCCAATCCAAGAGAAAAGAAAAGTCGAGTTGATGCGAAACATAATTTATGATCAACTTTTACTAGGTAGTTACACTCTACATCAAGGAATACAAACAAAATGAGCAACTGCAAGCTAGGGTGAGCAAGTGTGCTGTACAGCTTATTCATGCGTTGCCCAATGATAAACAAGGAGTACATTTGCACATTTAAAAATACTACTATAAAAATGTATTGATGTTTTTTTTGCCATATCTTGTTGAACCCCGCCATAGTGGATGGGCTGGTCCGGATGATCACTGCACTGTATATTACAATGCATGCACACAAAAACAAGAAATGGGTTACCTATTTAAAAAGGCACCATATCAGACCTGCTTTTACAGCTCCCAAATTAATATTTAATAACCACTACTGTCCTATATATATGCCAAAAGCAAGGAGTGACAATGAACATGTTCAAAGACTTTTGTACAATAATTGTATTGGTTGGCCAACAATAAAAATAAAATGAACTCCTGCTGGTTGCATGCTACAAATGACCACAACATTTTTTTTGTACTTTGTTAATAAAGAGCTCTTGGGTAACGGCCTTGTGTTCACAGTCTAGGGTGCCCAAACATTATAGAAACAGGCACTTTAAATATTGCAGAGAAAACCTGATAGGGAGAACTATAACCTCTCTGCACTAATGTACCAACACTGTTGAGTTTTACTGTGACAAACTGAAGTCAGATACTCTGTCCAGGAAACCCAACAACTGTGCAGCATATACAGAGAGCTATAGACTCAACATAGATTAGCCAAACACCATATCCTAGCAGTGAGTGGGTTGTGAACAGTAACCTGACGTATTCTGGAAAATCTTCTAAAAAGACAGACAAAAAAAAATAATCTGATTTTGAACATTTTCACAAAGTGAAAGTTTAAAAGGAGAACAGCGCTACCCTGTGGTCAGAAACAATGCTGACATACCCCAACTAATCTCTGACAGAGACTAGCATGTCAATAAAAAATATTCTAACTAGCAGGATATTATTTACGCAGCCATCATATTATTACAATTCAGTATAGAGGTCTGGGTTAAAGCAGAGGTACCATCAAACTCAATTCACTGAAGAGACTGGAAGAGGACTGGCCAAAAGGCCCGTCACCACCTGGTCAGTATCTGCATAGTTTTCAGCCCATCACACACAAGTCCCACTTATATGATTGTAGTAAGCCATAAAAACAGGATCATTATTTTAAAAACTAAGACACCAGTAACCCCATCCAACCTGGGTGTGCTCAGGGATTTAGGTCAAAACAGCCCTTAGTTCCGGGTGAGCCCCGAGTCAGTTCTGGAGGCTTGTGTGGTGTTGTCAAACAGGTCCCCCCCCCAGAGAGAGACAACGAAGAGGGCGACAGCAGGGTGTGTGCGGTGTGGTTTCACGTGGCGGTGAGAGGTCATTGGTAGAGAAGGTAGTTCTTGAGGGAAGCTGGTAGGGGCAGGCCATGGATCTCTCCCAGGCGCTCCCTCCCCAGAGCCACCCTCACAGAGCGCCTGCAGAGGTCCATCAACGGGAGGGGCTCAGCTGTGGGCAGAGGACACAAACACTGTCACGTACAAACTAACCAACAACTTGTGTCATTTACGATCCATTCATTTCAGGTATTGGTTCATCTGGGCTGTTAGAGGGCAGGGACTGTTGTGCGTCATCCTTTCCTTCAGATAACCCTATCCAAGCTGAAACCAGAGACATTTCAAAATGGTGTCAAGCTACCCCTATCATTATGCAGTTATTTAATTGAGCAAGAGAAAGTAATTCCTCTGGGTACATAATTATGCCATGTACTGCACTCATTATTATTATTATTAACTTAGTGACCTACACCAGGTTAACCAGTTCTTAGCACCCCAACTGTTTCCTACCTAGATAACGAGCCGTGGATGTTCTACTCAGAACATGTCTGGATGTTCTACTTGAAACACTTTCTAACTGAAACCTTTGTGTTCAAGATTCCACAAGACATTTAGTCAAATTCTCTCTTCCTAGGATAATGTTCATGATTGAAGTTTTATGGCCTAGACACATGCACTCCATACTAATGTACAGCAGGGTTACCCTACGCCATGTTCAATTCCCGCTGTCTCAGGGCCATAGGTTAAGGAGATTAAACAAATGATGTCATTGCACCTTTACCAGGTGTGGTCTTGGAAGGTTTGCATAATCGTTGGACAAGGGGTTTGGCAAACTGTACTTTGGTGCTCTGGGGTAATGTCAATCTGCAGGTTTTTATTAAACTAATCCTTGGGCGTCACACCCATGTTCATTGCATCAATAAACACTGAAACGGGGTCCATGACCTAGTTATAAAATGACTGCCAACTGGCCAACGTGCAGCCACTGTTACTCAAGCTTCCCTTGAGGGAGGTAGAAGAATGAAGGATTAGGACACAGTACAGGCAGGCAGAGATGTCAGTGTGGCTGGTACTTACGATCTAGTCCATTTATGTACCGGATTCGGATTTCACAGTGTCCCCACACTGCACTAACGACAGGATACAGTTTCCTGCCCTTCAGTCCTCGAAAAGCGACTCCTAGATATTGTCCGTCCACAATGTAACTAAGAGTCCCCTCGTCCATGTCCAACACTACCAAGAAGGAGTCGGGCACTATGAAGGTCTCGTCTGACTCCAGGAAGGCTGGGTAGGTTTTCCCTGTCTGGTTCTTGCCGTCATGGAATAGTTTATTCCTCCCCAGGTCCCAGCCCCAGGAATCGTGGTTGTTCCCTATCAGGGCCGTGTAGCCTACAGAGTGCAGTGGAGCTTCACCCGTTGCCACGCCAACCACAGCATGCGTGCCCCGCTGACGCATGGCCCAGCTGATCTCCCAGACGTGCAGTCCCCGTGTGTAGCCCACCCGACCCCGGATGGCGTCCGTGCTCTGGGCCACGGGATGACGGTGGAACACCAGCTTGTTGTCGTCCTTGACGAAGATGTTGAGGGAGCGGTCGTCGTTGTTCCACGAGTGCTGCACCTGGGCTTCCTGGTTGACCTGGGGCATGTCCAGCAGCAGGTCCAGCCGGGACGGCTTGGTGTGATCCAGGGCCTGCAGCTCCAGCTTTAGGGGCCGATACGCTGGATCCCGCATGTCGATGGTTTTAATGCCGCCTGGGACTTTCTGCCCCATGCTCTGGGGTGGTTAGACCAGCGCCCTCCTCTCCAACTCCTCAAAACGAAGAAAAAGGGAGGGGGAACAAAATCAGTTTGTGCCCCTTTGCTCTCCACCTCCCACCCCCCGTTTACCCAATCAGGGGACTGACTTTGGTCCCGGCGTCACTAGTTGCCAGGAAACAGGGGTCAGGCTAGGTATTGGTTTAGCCCACCTAGAGAGATTAGACAAAAGATGAGAAGAAAACGTTAATCATTACACACACACACACTACTTGTATAAGAAGAAGAGCTTCAAAGGGTATCAAAGACACCGTGGCAACACCACAGGGGAATATTCAGTGGGTTAATGGCCCTGAAATTCACCATGACCTCATCTGATGATACAAAAGGTACATGGAGTACAGTGTGCAGATGCAACAGTGCATGTTTGTATTTCATAATGGTTGGTGTTAACCCACAAGAGACCTTCACTGTCTGATATTCGAAAACACTTGAGAGGTTTCACATTCATGTGATCCCAGGGTAATATAAGATTGGGACTTCCTGAAAATGAGCAATTAAATTGAAAGAACGCATGTTCTGATCAAAACAAGTTAACTTAATCAGCTGACCTCAATATCAGCCACTGCACATATATATTATATGGATAGAGAGAGAGCGAGTAAGTAAAAGAATATCGAGCAGTACTTGGGAAGGAAGATGTCACTGTCAAATGCATCACAACCTTAAAATGACAGTGACAATCAAAGCTTTTCACAGCAAACGAGAGCAGTGAGTTCAAAATCGTACACATTGTTTCAGTCATGAGGAAGCCTTTATGATTCACACTGTCTAGCCAGTTATCAAAACTATAAAAACTAAATACCCACACTTGGGCTATACACCATGTTTGCCAGCCAGTCTAAAACCAAAAACCCACCATTTCCAAAAATAGAGAATATGGCACCAAAGAAAATCCAGCCATTTCCTATTACATAGTTGTCTAGTCAGAAGATACAGGAAACGCAATAATAAAATGTCTGGCTTAAAAATATAAAACATGCTATGGCAGTGTTTTCAAGGGAAACATTGGTGGCAAAGACTGGACCACAAACTGTCAAAACTGGCAGAGGATACGGCTGTAGACCTCGAGTTGGCGCCGTATGTCTGATGTGAACTGGACAAACTATACTTTACATCTGTGAGAATAACGTGACTGCATTTTATAACGCAACCAGATTAAGACTGACTCAAAAGCCATCGATACCTGCACGCCCTTTGCATCCTTTGTACTCTTGACACTTGTAATTGATTCTTTATCATGATGACATAATAAAAAAAGAAAAGGAAAACCCTACAGTTAGTGTACATCTGTCCCTGTTGCTATGCCATTCAGGGAACTGTGATGCGTTGAAAAACTGGCTGCTGGGAAGGCCCCTCTAATTAAATTGTAGACAAGAGTTCATTGAGAAGTGTTTTGGCTCTTTTTCTAATGCAAGTAAACAACCATTGAAATGGGTCATGTCTCCTCAATGATGACAAAACAGGACGGAGGGAAAAGCAAGCAGCGGGTGGGCAGCCTCTGAATGTAAACACTCTTTTTCAATGCCTGTCCAGCCTTCAGGGAGAGTGAAACATGTTAATTTGTACACTTTGAAACTTTGACAGTTTGTGTTGAAATGTAACCCCCCCTCCATCTGTCCACTGGTGATAACTACAAATCCTCAACATTCATAGTAAAAGATGTTCAGAAACCTTCACAACCTCTAAAGAATGTAATCCTTTGTCGCTTCCATCCTTGGAAAGGTAGCAGGGGCTTGTGTCTCGGTATTTGGGCAGGAATCCGACAGCCAGTTGGGGGTTTGCGGGCCCCTAGGTAGTGAGCTGATTGAAATGCCGGAGGGGCCTTGGTAGATTAGCTGAGCCGAAGCACCACTTGTCTTCTGCAAAATCTCACATTTTAAACTTGTAATAGGAATAGTTAAATCAACCCACACCTTGGTAAAGTGTGATTCATTAGCTGGATTGTTTTTGTCATGGAGTTTTCAAATGGACAACTATACTCCCATCGAGACTAACCATTTAGCCATTTTTCAATTAATTTGAAGAATTCAACTGAAATTGGTAGTAGTAAAATTAAAGCTTGCATGAGTAGATCAAGGTATAAAGCATTTTAGAGAGTTACCATGGTTCTAAAAGACAGATTACTTCAGTAGCGTTGTCAGGAACACCTGTATGCAATTGGATCAATTAGACGAGATTAAAATCTGCATTGCCAACCTTTTTGGCATAACAGCCTACATATTTTCGACCTCATTTACGGGTACTAAATATTGTTATTAACCTAACCAATTTAGCTTGTAGCTACTGTGGTAGAATCCTGTTGGTAGTATAGCCTAGCCTTCACAATTGGGCCAGGATGAGTCCATGCGCGAACATTCGGTCAGCACGCGCCAACAACAATCAATGTTGACTTCTAACATTGAAGGCTATGCAATCGTTCCTCGTATGGCTACTTTGTTACACAGGAAGTACATTGCTAACATTTTAGCCACACACAGGCGCGGCACAAAAACAGACAGTCTCCTAACATTCCAACGATAATTATGATTACATTACAACCAAAAGGTGTGTTTTACAAATTCTGTACTGCAACAACAACATTTTATAGCCATCTCGAACATAATAATGAGCATAGAAAACCATGAACAAACTCGAAAATCCACGCTAAAAGCCACCGTATATATCATAGGCGGATATCAAACTCACCTTGGCAAGAGTCTTATAAAAACAATAAAGTAACAGAGAGAATAGTAATATATGACTTCTCATTCCCTGGCCTACTCCATGGCTGTTCGTTTCATCCCTGCTCCTCTTTTGGGTTGAACATGAATTAGGTAAAATGATGGCTGCTGTAACATCTATCCAGTCACGTGGTAAATAGCTCCCAGCTGCTGCACTAGATTAGGACCTCCCTTGGACGTCTTGACCGTAGAAATGGCCTGCTATATAGCCTAATGGAGTATACAATGGTCGTTATGTTAAGGACTTGTGTTGAGGACTTGGAGAGCACGGGTTGATATAATTTGAAGCTCGTTATGAGTAACTTGACTTTGCACAAACGGTGCATTGTTTGTAATTACTTCCTGACTAATAAATTGTAGAAGCCCAAGTATATTAATTAACCCTTTTAAACTTTACTATTGGATTGGGGCATCCAAATTGATGAGGGTTACGAAATGTAAAAAAGATTATAAATTGTTTTGCACAATGCGTAGATTATGATTAAATAACGAATTGGATTTTGGTTTTGCAACGTAAATGTATACGCTGTACAGGTGTGTACAGGTGCAAAAATGAATATTACCCCAAAAAATGAAAAATATAGGCCATAAAGTTTGACTATGTAATTTGACCCAGATTCACCATCACATAATTGGACGCAATGTTAAATTATTTATATAGGCCTACCAATATTGCAATGTGTGTTCCTTCATCCAGTTTAAAAGACATCTCAACTGATGTCAAAAGGATGCATCCCTGGATGGGAAATGACTAGTTGAACATCCCCCTCCCACTCTAGTGCTCCCTCCCATGCAGAGTGTCCTGTAAAGTAAAGCCATCCTGGTAGAACTGAATCCACTCAGAGGTAAATAAATAAAAAGAGTGACGGTAGAGGGTCAATCAAGATGAATCACCGCTTTCATCCTTTCATAAATCAAGTATAGCAGGTCTGATGTCATCCCATTGAATTTATATCTCTGCATACAGGCGAGTGTATGTCCTGATGAGTCAGTGAAAAGAGTGTACCAGCATCCTCCTGAAACAGTGGCGTGCCACATTGTGATATCGTGTTAATCTGTTGCCATCTAGTGGCCGTATCCTACACATTCATCCCAATACATTTTTGTATCTGATTTACGCTGAATTGAATTTAGTCTACATTCTTGTTTAGATGTTCTCAAACCTTAGTTTAGAATTACAGTCACTAGACATGAAGACATAGACGTAGGACAGCAACTATTTGGACCAACCAAACCTCCTCAGAGTTGTCCATTAAGAGGCATAGGGTCTGCTCTGCTGAAGATACCACAGAAACCTCTTGCTTTACCAACAAATTAAATACTTTCGATTCAATCATTAAATGATACAAATTCTCTCAGCTAATATATCATAAAAACAATCCTCTTGCTATCACTGTGACAACTAGCATAACCTAGCACACAAATGACCTTATTTGTCCACTGAGCATCGTGTCTGAAGGTAATATGGCTCATTTTACATCTCTAGCAGAGAGCATAGCTCAATGACTTAAATTACCCTCTGCTCAGCTGTCTGAGAGCAAAAATTCCATTTTCCTGTTGGGCCAGAGTGCAAAGTGCTGAGGAGGGAGATATCTCTGGCCAGGCCATGGCGAGCCCCATGCTGTGGGGGGAGTACAGACATGCTTACTGCCTGCCTTTTAAAAAGCATCATTTCAGCAGGATCGATAGTACGTCCCCACTCCACAGATCCCAGAGTGATCTGCTTCTCTTGGACAGCACATGGTTGGCTGGCAGCATGCAGACAAGTCACAGCCACAAAAGCCAAGGTGAATGATGACAGGCTGCTTCGGACATACGCCGAGCTCCTTCTATTTATTGTTCCCAGGTGCAAAACCCTGCTTAAACCAGATGGTGGATGCTGTATACCTGCACAAGGTTGGTACGGGCCAACACTTGTCTAGATCCATCTTTGATTGTCTTTTGTATAGGTTACCAGTTTAGCAACAGTCAGAGGCATCCATGGTAAATGACTGACTCACTTCTGGGTTGCCTCTAATGTATTTTTGACTCAGGAGATAGTGACTGGGTTTCTCACAGCACCCTGTGTGCATGTTCCCACACCTCTTTGAAACACCCCACACCTTTCTGATGTTACTAGTCCTTATAGTAGAGCAAACTGCTCTACTCTACTTACTCCTGAAGGTCAGAATGGATTTGTAAAACACGGACATGTACTAAAGTGGGAGTTCTTTAGAGAAATGTGCTTCAAAGAGAGAGTTTGAATGCTAAGGTACAGTATGCTTGTGTCTACCTGTGTGCACTTGCAGTTATGTCTGTGTGAGTTGTCCCAGAGTGTGGAAGATAAGGAGTGAGTTAGTAAGTGAGGAAGGAGGGGAGAGCAGGAGTGTGTGTGTGTGTGTGTGTGTGTGTGTGAGGGGGGGGGGCTTAGACTCAGCAAAGGTATAACCACTGCGGGCCGGGATGAAGTAGGATGGGGTGGGTGGTGCAGTACAAACACCCCTATGCTACGATCGCTGCTCATTTGTCAAGTTGCCTGCAGACTTGAATGGTGCATTGCTGCTAAAACAGAGAGGCAATCAGCTCCGAGGCTACATACCTCCAGAGGGGGTGCACATGGGAGGGGGGAGTCTCTTTGGGTGATTGAGAGAAGGGTCCTAAATCAAAACCGCTGTCTAGATGCACAAGACTGGAAAAAGATTTGTGTCACACACAGGCAGAATTGGAAGAGGATGGAAGAAAAATGTCCAGTCCATCATTGTACCACGGATAACTTATTTTTCATTTCTAAACTCTGAACACGACGATGTTGCTGAAAACACACACCGTTTTACTCACACACACACACACAACAAACACCAACAGTACCACTTATAATATATGCCATCATCTTCATTTTATTGCACAAAGAGTAAGAACTCTTCAGTCTTTATCCTTGCATATAAGCAAAACTGACATATTTTCCATCGAAGGACACCTCGAGAATCCCAGTGATGTCACGGTGCTCACGGCGGGATAGTTCTCCCGGTTGACGTGACAGTAAACCGGCAGGCCCATGGCACTCACTTTGCGCATCAACGCTGCGGACAGTGCCATCAAGTGTCCGTCCCTCCGGTGTCCCGGGGAAGTGTAGGCCATCCTCAGCTCACACAGCTCGTCAGACAGCATCCAGGACACCGGCTGTTCCCTGTCGTCTGTCACGCAGACGTTCGGCAGGTGGCGGATACAAGCCCTGACGTGGCTCAAGCTCTCCTGGGTCCCTCCGTAAGGCAGGTGTCTATCCACTAGCTCTGCGTGGGACACATCCAGGCTAGAGATTTTCAGAGGGTGCTTCTTTCTGGTCATGGGAGAGAATGTTAACGATTGATACAAGGTGAGGTTAAGAGTATTTAAGTTGTTGATTTGACGTATACAAAAACAAAGACAAGTATGCCTAAGTTCTGTTGTAAATAGTAAACTGTGGCTCATCTTACCCATGGTATGCCATGCTGTGTGGACTGTGATGAATGCAAGTATTGTAATCACCATATTCAGTTATATCCAGTCCATTTAAGGAAGCACTGTCTTTTATAAGACCACAGAGTGACCTTGGAATGCCTTTCAAAGACAACAATTGATAATTATGACCAAAAATAAAGATGTTAACCAAGCATGACAATCCAAACAAATATAAGCATATTGCATCACACAGAGATGAGGTAAGAAGTGCCCTACCTCTAAACGTTAGCCCGTTCTTCCAGTTTACAATTCTGTTCTCAAGGAGCATTGTTCTCAAGGTGTCCGGGCTCAGGGTGAAGACAGTGCATATGTCAGGTGAGCAGTTGATGACAGCCTTAAAAATGTTCATATCATATGTTCAAGATGAATACAGCATCCAGTGTCTGGTCTGTGACGAAATAAATGATCTGTTTTATATTTCTATCTTGCCTGTTTCTTTCGACGATAACAAATGACAGTGCTGAATATGGGCCAAGAGTCTACGCATAACTCCAGGTGACAGGGGTTGTTGTGGAGAATATGCAGCACACCACCAAGAACCTGGGAACAACACCAACAGAAACGACTCTAAGCCAATCAGAGCCATAAAAGATCATGCAACTACGAACACTGATTACTTGAAAATACATAAAAACACATAGTAGATATGCATATTATGCGCAACACAGATACATAACATATTTATCATTTAGACTATTTACACATAAAACCTGTAAACCCATACAGAAGCACAGTCACAGCTTTAGTTACTTAGCTTAGAGATTTCTTTGTGATAAAAATCAAAATAATGTAATCATGTATTAGCCTACAGTGACTGACTGTGGGATTTCTTTGTAAAGGATATTTCTCAACACAGAGAGCTCCTTGACTGCTTTCAAGATGATCATGTCGAGAGGCTGTGAGCACTGAACACACACATTCATTTATTCTGTTTCAGTCAGTCTAAAGTTCAGTGTAGCTATAGAAAGGCAGCCTGGTTTTTTTCACAAATTAATCAGTTGTTTTACAGCTTAATAGGTTCAAGCTAAAATTGCCGCAGGAGATTATACTGACAAGTACAAAAGTCCACTGCTCGGTTGATATACAGTATTTAGGTATTTTTCAGAACATACTGTGTGCTTATGGCTGGGCAGACACGTACTGTTAGGGAAATACCTGATTGTGCTACTAAATAATAGTCATTAAATGTTGAATTCTAAAAGATAAAAACACTGATTAATTTTTTTTTAAGAACATCCTACATTATAACCCGTATACTATACCTGGATAGTATTAATTGCATATGGCATTGTTTTATCTTGTATATTCCATTGTATTTGATATGTTTTGCATTTTGCTGTTCCACAACATTCCTGTAATCTGAACAATAAATGTTGTTGACGCTGATAGATGGCAAAGTCACAGTTTACTTACCAGTAGCCCCTGGAGGAGCCGCTCACAAAGGCTCCCCCACTCAACATAATGTTCATCCATCATATGCTTGTTACTCCAATCTCTTAAATGTTGAGGGAAAACAGATGACTGTTTTCTTTCCTTATATTTGTAGGTGCCAGTTCAAGACGTCAGAAGACATTTGACCTTGGAAGAGGAATATTATCACGGATATCGACAAACATTCATTCATCGTAATACTGTGCTCTTTTAAATTGTGAATGTGGAAATATAGCTATGGGATGCTCTCCAAATGAGGATTTATGATAATGAGGACGTTTTATGTCGAGTGCTTAACAATTCCAAATAATCTGTGAATTACCCTCTTTAAACTGCACGTGTCTGTGGCTCTAACTTGTTTTCCACCAGCTTGGCCTTGGGAGAAATCTGCCCAGTTTCACAAAATGAGGTCAGCAAAGAAACACTGGCGCAGTGAAATACTGCACTCGCCTGCCCCAAGTCTGCATCCGTCAGTATCCGTCAGTCTACATGGCCAACTCTTTCAATTAAATTCCAGTCTGTTCACCTGAGATGACTCCTGTACACCACTGCTAATTAGCAAAGCCAGGTTTTCCCTGGTCTGCGTTGATGACAATTAGCTTAGCACAACATCCCCCTCACAGCAAAGCACGTCATGAAATGTTCTCTGGTTGGATATGAACATTGCTCTTCTGCGAATGTTCAAATAATTTGAGATAGGCCCAGGAAAAGACTCAGTCAAGACACTTTTATTCATTGATTGAGCGCTGTTTGGAATGCGCTCGGAGTGATGTCTTAAACCAAGCAAGTTGCTGAGGATGTGAATCAATGTGTCTATTATCTGTCCTGGGCAGATCGATAGAGAGGGAGCAGTGGACCGGGGTAACACACGTCGCGTCTTCTCTAGCCTCGGTGCTTCGTTAGATTCAGCTCTCCACACCAGGTTACGTCCAGGTTCTCCATACATCATAGATAACCTCTGTCCCTAGATGGCCATCTGGACCACTTCCTGTCACATCGCGTTAGCCATGTCGGCGGCGTTTTTTTAATAGCACCTCATCCTGTATTCACAAATGGCGTGAATAGAATGTGTGGTGCATTTCGATCAACTGTCCAGTCAGCAAGGGCAGTGCATAGACCGACATGATGTACAGTCATGTCCATAGAAATAGACGGGTACCTATGATTTAAACAATAAGATGGCAAGACTGATGATGAGTCTGCATGCCTCAGGCCATAAACACACGTTCCCTGTGAGAACAGGTCCAGAAACATCAGATAACTGAGAGCCTGGAGCCATTGGTTGCGACAGTGTCAGGTATACAGCAGCAAGTAACGTGATAGGACAAGTTAAAAGGGCCCTTCCTCATGCCTTATTTATCAATGGGGATGCCATTACTGGAGAGTTGGGGCGTGTGAGGAATCTGCCGGAGGGGGCATTTTCAGCCATGTCACCGCTGTGCACATGACAGACGCTGTGTGAATGAGAGACCCTGTCGCACTGCCACTGTCGTTGCCAGCAGATCCCCACGCCAGAGACAGAACAGCGGAACGGAGTGCTCTGCCTGATAAGTTGAGAGCTTATCCGTTGAGTCGGACGTTTGGAGCTCGGTACCTAATACTCACAGTGCACTGTATGACCGGCAGGAATGACATCATATACTTGACCTCCAACAGTCATTGATTGTCAACACAGAGAGCCATTGTGCAAGCTCTGCTCATTCAGGATGTTCCTTCAGCGCAGTGTGTTTCTGCCATTCAGGTATTTTCGCCACGAGAGGTGGACTCCAGAGACTCTATCCTGCTAACCTTACATGCTAGTTGAGCTATTGGCTAACCTTACATGCTAGTTGAGCTATGGCTAACCTTACATGCTAGTTGAGCTATCGGCTGACCTTACATGCTAGTTGAGGTAAGCCTATAGCCCTCCCGCCTGAGGGGGGTTAATGTGCAGCTACCCAGGGCTACTGCACAGTTAGAGAGAGAGAGGGGATGAGGGAGAGAGAGAGAGGGGGAGGGAGGGGGGGGGGTTCACAAGGTTCATTGGGGGCCCAGGAGAACAGTCATGTGAACCAGCCTTGGTTCTGCAGTGAGAACCCCCTCAGTGCAGCAGCAGTGCTGCAGAAAACCCTCGAGGCGACGTTGTGTAGGAGCTCCGTAGGGTCAAACAATGATTATAGTACCGGTTTACTTTGAAGAACCTTAAAATGATTCATGATTAATAATTGAGTGCATACGTAGTGAGGTTTAGGTATTAAAACAGCTGAAATAGAGATTACGAGTATGACCTTAATGATAATGGATGATGATTTTCACAAACTTGAGAAAGATAAATCTGGTCAATTAGATCATTTCTATATTTCTGCGCAATGCAGAATAGCGGAGAGTCAGAATGGTGCATGATGGATAAGGGGAAATTTGAATTGGTAGAGAAAAAAGCTAACCTTGCCGATGATGACACTGTGTCCCATTGCAGTACATTGATTCTGTACCATGTATCATGTACAGTATGTGCTACTTGGTTTGTCATGACTTACAGCAATAATGTCATTCAGCTCTCCGCTTCTTACAGTACAAATGTACTGTATCCACACGGAACCATTTTCACCACGCATCGTGTTGGCCTATTTTGAGCTAATACCTGGAGACAAACCGTCTATTCGGGGCATTCAGGAGAAGTGAGAGATATTATGGCGTAAGACCTTCATGAGAGTATCAGAGGTGGCATCGCTGAAGAAGACTGTTGCCCAATGAGAACTGTCATTTACACGGGATTGGGTTTCGCTTTACAGTGAAAATGAATAAAAGAGGTGGTGGTGAAGGTGCTGATGGTGGGGAGAGGGTTGTGAAGGAGAGGAGAGGAGGGGTAAAGGGAGGGAGTCTCTTGTGAGGGAACCGGTAACCCTGATGCTGCTCAATGGGGGTAGGGGTGGTGAGGGTGGTGGGGGTGGTGGGGGGTGTTGAGGAATTGTGGGAAGGGGTGGACCTAAAGATGTGCAGCGCACACACACACACAGACACACACACACTGACCCTGGAGGTTGCGTTCCCCTTTAAAAGTCCCGTCCCACTCAGATACGCAGAGCTCATGCAGGATGTGCTGCGGCAGAGGGGGAAACACTGCTGAGCGGTGCAGTTTGTGCTGCCAGCGAGCGTGCGAGGAGGAGGAGGAGGAGGAGGGAGGGGCGAGCGAGCGAGAGCACAGAGGAGAAGGAGGAGGAGGAGGGACAGAGAGAGAGAGAGAGAGAAAAGGGGGAGAGTGCAAACAATGTCATTCTGTTCAGGAGGCAATGCTGCAGTCAACTTTGCCGCGCCATGGAAGCACACCACGAACCCCGGGCAGCATCCTCCTTCCAGTCTGAAGTGGTACAGAGTGAGTATACAGAAGTTTGTCTCCTAGCTCTTTTTGAGTGCATGATGCATCTCCATTATTGATGCTCATCTCAGTCAGTTCTTTACTGTGGTTGCTTAGAGACAGCTTTATTCTCCTCTAATGCTATTATCATTTCTGTTTACCTCTCACTCTCTCTGTGAGTTATGCGATGCTGTGTTCTTAAAGGGGCCTAGACTGATGGGTAACTGTATCTATGCCTGCAGTGTAAGCCTCTAGCAGGCTCGGTCTAATCAGTGTCACAGTCCCTGCACCAGCCAGTTAGCGGTTCGCCTGAACTGCTCTCTCATCCATGTTTAACACATGGCACAGGCTTTAAATAGAAGGAGCGTGTCAGAGGGGACCGGCCATTTGATAGGACTGGCCATTAGGAATGACTCAGGACATAGAGAAATATAACACTGAAAGAAAACAATGAGAGGACCTTCTTTTAACCTTTGCAAGCGTTGGAAAAGTGCAGTTGTCCTAGAGTGCCTCGTGTCACTGTCTTAATGACTTTGGTTAAATATAATTGGCAGGGGGTCTCTGGTGGAACATGGGTATAGTGTTTCATGTGTAGTTTTAGCCCTCTCAGACGTGTTCTGACGGTACTGGATAATTGCCGAAGCAACTCTGAGAATGAGGTTACAGTGGCCTGCGCGGGACAGAGAGACTGCAGTCTAGAAGTTGTATTACAGTCGAAATGAGGTTCTGCGTATACCAGGAAATGTGAGTCTTGAACAGAGTAAAAACCTTGATGAAGTTTTAAAACAAGCGAGTGGGGTAAGAGTGTATGTGTGTGTGTGAGAGAGAGAAAGAAAGAAAGAGAGAGAACGCAGGAGAGAGAGATGCAAAATACAATTGACTTTGATACTGTGAGGGAAAACTTGTAAAGAGTTGCTTGTGAACTGTACTGCAAAGAGCTTGAAGTGTGTGTGTCCTAGATGTACAACAAATAGTGCAGTGTCCATAAGGAGTCTGTGTCTTAGGCCAGGCAGAGGAAAGAGGTCATCATTCTCAGAGTACTGCAGAACTCAGGCTTCCAGACATGTGTTTTATAACAGTCGCAGATCCCTGTCCACCTCTCCTTGTGATCTCTATCTAATGTGGGGTCAAGATTCCCTATGACAGCAGTCATGTTGTATGAACTGCTGTGTGACTCCACAGAAGGTGAACATGAAATGACGTAGGCTCCCTTTGTGAAAGTTTGTGTCGTGGGGGGAACCGGGGGGGCTTCCAGAAATGCGCCGCTTACCTGCGTATAATGAATCCAGATCATTGTGACTTTCTGACGGTGTGTGTGCTTCCTGATCTTTGGGTTCACCTCAGGTTACTGTGTTAAGACCTTGAGAACAGAAAATGATCCAGCACCCCGTCCAATGAGACGAGTTGTTCCGGTGCGGCTCTCTCTGCTGCAGACATAGTGTGTAACCTTAAAGACATGAAACGGTCGACTTGCGTTTACAGCAGAACCTGGGAGCCTGACATCACTGTGAACATCTGCATTTTTTTTTCCTCTCTCATTTTTTCTTCACTGAGAGAGGGGGGGGGGAGTAGGGGGTGGGGGGGGATGAACAGCGCTGCACTGCCAGCAAGCAAATTGCCGCACTCACCTGACGTTCCTTGCACCTCAACTCTCCTCCTTTTCCAACCGCCACCCCCCCCCTGTGCGCCCCCCCCCCTCCCCCCCCCTGAGCACAGTGCTTCACCAGCATGCTCTGCACCTCTGTAATGCCTTCCCCCCTCTCCTCACTCATTTTTGCCCACCCTCCCCCTCTCCCTTCCCCCTCTACCCCATCTCCCCCCTCTCCTAAAAAGTATGCAGCACATGCTCCCACTCTCCTCCTTGAGCAATCTGCCTGAGTGAAGAGCGAGCGAGGGAAAGAGAGAGAGAGAGAGAGAGAGAGAGAGAGAGAGAGGAGGGAAAACAGAGCCGGCGAGCCAGCAGCAGCAGAGCAGCAATCCTGCAGTGTCCTGCAGCAACTGACTTCCTGCAGTGCCGGTCTATCGTTGCACACGCACACACACGCAGCCATGCATGCACCCACACTCTCTCTCAGTCTCTTCGGACACACGCACACTAACTCACACGCGTCTTTCCAACATACATACAGTACACACATTCAGCCAGTCTGTCACGGGATGTACTGGCTGAGTGAGCGAGGAGGACGGGGAGACGAGGCTGTCTATCTGGACCTGGGTGAGTTAGGGGAGCGTGTGTGTTAGTGAGTGTGTGTGTGTGTGTGTAAGAGAGAGTGTGTGGTATAGAGGGGAGATGAGCAGTGCCCTCTGTGAGTGTAGGGAGCTTCAGAGGGAGGCAGTGGGGAGAAGCAGGCACTCGTCCCCCCCTTCTAATGGTGCATTGTCCCATTCCGCTGCTTCCGTCCCGATGATGTAATCAATGCAGCAAGCTTTGAACTTGCTGGGGTAAGGAATCCTTTCTTGCCTCTCTCTTCCCTCTCTCTTCCCTCTCTCTTCCCTCTCTCTTCTTTCTATACTTGACTTCTGTGCCTGTCAGATGAACGTAGCATGTCCTATTGAATGACTGAAAATGTTTGTGCAGGTACAGGAATTTGATCATGTGATGCTGTTTTTATACACTGGTTTGATAAAACCAATGTATATTCTTTTTAAATAATCTTCTAACACAGAAATACGAATCAACTTAACTTCAATGACTGTTCTTTATTCTCAGACTTAAACTCAGAGCTCATGCGTCACACGGATGACTTAGGATACTTTAAGCCCTGAAAGGGGATTTAAAAGTCTGACCAAATAAATCTATAATATACTTCACAAAACTACTGCATGAAACTGCATCCACTGGCATTCATTCAACTACTGGCAGTGCCGCATGCATGCTTCAAAAGAATGGATATCTGCAGTGGGTCAAACCCGCCGTCTACCTTTGATGAGGGCCGCTTTGGTTTTTACAACAAAATACATCACACAGTGCGTGTTGATGTGCGTGTGCTTCGTAAAGACTTTTGACAGCGTCGGAGTCCCAGGGGCGCTATGCAGAACAGTGACTTCAGGGAGATGTACGGCACTGTACAGATGCTAAGACAGCAGAAAGGGAGCCATGCTGTAGCTCAGTTTTGCTGAGCTGGTCTCTGCCGTGCTGGGATTCTGCCTAGTGATCAACTTCCTGTGCAGTGATGAACTCACATTACCCCCTCCCCTTCCCCACGCAAGTATCTAGCACCCGGCTTCATGAATAACCAGCGCTCATGGATGCATCATTCATACTTTAGTTCCCTTGACGTTTGACATGGAAAAATATTAGAAATGCAACACACGTATTAAATATGTTTTTTTTTCCACTTTTTCACTTGCTAGTGATTTGTCAAATTAGCGTATCAGTGTGAGGAATCTCCCCAGCGCTAGTTCTATGATGCTTTAGCAAGTGCTGGGTTTGGAACTCTTGAAGTATGATCATTAGACATTTTTACTCTTTCACACCATTAATATTTCACACGTTTGATCTACGCCCATCATACATTAACTTAACGTGTACTTTTTTCGAGAGAGAAGAAAAAGGGAATTCTGATGAATCAGCAGCCCCTGCCGTGTGCAGTGCTCCTGTTCCAGGCTACGCACCCTGTCCCTGCACCGTGTGCAGTGCTCCTGTTCCAGGCTACGCACCCTGTCCCTGATCCGTGTGCAGTGCTCCTGTTCCAGGCTACCACCCTGTCCCTGCACCGTGTGCAGTGCTCCTGTTCCAGGCTACGCACCCTGTCCCTGCACCCAGCCTCCAGGCTGATCATGCTTGCCAAGCAGCGCTGCAGTGAAGTGGGGATTGAGAGTATTCACTGAAGCTGCATCTACTCAGTCTATGTCAGCTGTGGGGGGGGACGGGGGACGGGGGATGAGGAAGGTTACCTGGAGTGAGCCAAGGCCATCAGTGCCATGCAGATCTGGGCTCCACGCGCATTATGGAACAAGCCAGTAGAGGGGGCAGAGGGAGACCACATGGAAATGCCTGCAGGCAACATGCATTTTATTACCATGCTCTAAGATTCATCAAATATTGCATGATAGCCTTCGTGCCATATATGGTATGGCTGCTATTGGATAATCTTTCCTTTTTCTTATGTTTTTGCTGGATTTGATGTGTGACGGTATCGTAATACAGAGCACTCTAAGATAGTATGTCAGCAAAGGACTCACGTTTAGAGAAGGCTTGATCTTTTTTTCATTATATCATGAAGATACTGAGAGTGGTAATGGTAACCATGGCTCAGATATGGTAACCAAACAAGGCAACCAGTCATGTACCTCATGTATGCTATGCTAATGCTATAACACAGTGAATGAACCAGGCTGAGTCATGTTAAGTTCTCTGTGTGTCCTCCCCTCTCTGCTCCTCCCACTGTGGCCTGTAGATCTCACACACTCTGATGGCAGACGGCAGGCGTGTTGGGACATGCCTTGACTTGTACTGGCTTGCTTGAGAGAGAGATAGAGAGAGAAAGAGAAGAGAGAGAGAGAGAGGCCTGTGGTCAATATCTTCATCATGCTAGTGTGATCTGACCCGAACAGGGAGACCCCAGCAACATGAGGATGGACTCATTGGAAACACTGACGCTTGAAACATGTACTGCTGTGCAGCATACCGTACCCTCCCGTCCTGAAAACAGGCAGAAACCGACTGCTTCTAAACTGGTGAGTGTTCTAATTCTGGTTATAGTACATGTTTAAAACAAACAGTTTCTTCTGCTACCATCTATGGCAAAAAATCTTTTGTATGTGAGGTAGATTACTTTTAAATAACTTTTAAATGCCATATAATGAATGATTTTATTTTCTTGGCAATATTAACATCTCAAGAATTGTGTCAGTGGGATACAAGTTTATCGGTTTTGTGTTTCTGACCATGTCTTTGTCATATCAAATGTATTGATTCCGAGGGTACCATAGTAACAACCATAGTGAGTCTAATCCATGCCCATCCAACACACACACACACACACACACAATAAGGACTCACCGATCACACGTAGACACAGTGAACTCCACAGAGACAAACCTTGTTACAACTCACATCATTTCAGAAGTCCTCTGAGGGACTCGGATGTGATCCAAACATACGAGGAACCGATTGAAAAATAACATCATGTTTTTTTCTTTTTCTTTCAGCTCTGAAACGTTGGCTGTGTCCTCAGATCCAGCCTTGTTTCAGTTACCTGAGGAGTTTGGATTGGAAATGTAGAAACACTGGGTAAGAGTTCAATGTTTAGCATTTCTCAATTCAGTTTTATACATTGCAAAATGGAGGCACTCTGAGGGGATTTCCAAATACGACCAATTGCTGCGCAGTTTAGAAGACAGCCTCACATGAACCTCCATCAAGAAGAGAGGCGTGAGATGCTGCTCCTGTTCAGTATATGGATATGCCCTTGTATAAAACATGCAGTTTAGTATATAGATATGTCCTATTTAGTCTTATATGTAGTAATTCATTGTAGTAATTAACAGAAGAACAAGAATGAGCTACTGACAAGAACAATCCACATCCACTAATCAGGATATCTGTTAACTCATATTATAACAAATTCGATCAATATGTCTAAAATAAAGTCTGCCCAGCTCTAGCAACCTTTGTGTACTCAAATGTAACCTATACACTCACGCAGATTGTTACTGGGGCAACACTGTTTTCTGGTAACTAGGAGTCAAAGTCAGCGTGTGTGTGTGCCTGTGAGTAAAAGCCTCTGAATAATTCACATAAGACGGTTTGACATACAATGCCCACGACTGAAAACTGATGCAATGTCCACATTTGGTTTCTTTAGACAGTTATGCACAGCATTTAGGCATCTTGAAACAACAATTAGCTAAATAAATGACAATACTTAGAGTGTAAAAGCTGGAGCAGATGTGCTATGGAGAGTAGACAGTAGGGCTTATCCAACTATGAGAATTACCCTTTTCATTTAAATGTATCTTTAAACTGCATGGGAAATAAATACACATCAAAGACTGAAATGTGACTTACCTAACAATACAGTGCTGGTCTAGAGGGTTTTGTGATGTCAGTGAGAGAGAGAGAGAGAGAGAGAGAGAGAGAGAGAGAGAGAGAGAGAGAGAGAGAGAGAGAGAGAGAGAGAGAGAACTTGAAGTGAAGTGAACCAGATTGTCTTATCAAAGCCATGTGTATGTTCACTCCTCAGCACATAACCAGCAGCCTGACAGAGATGACGACAGATCTGGCACAGCGGAGGTGGGTTCATCACGCTGTGTGCTTGTGTGAGTGTTACAGGTAACTTAAGACCAGGATACTTCACAAAACTCTGACTATAAATTATATTTTTCGCAAGTCTTTTAGTTTCTTGTCACAATGTCACCCATGATGACAAGAAACATAAGCACGCGAACAGTAGGCCAGTCCTGTTGTAATCTTATATCCCTCATGTAGCACGCGCTCTCTCAAAACCTCAAACTTACTCAGCAAAATATTTTAGACTGAAAATCACAGACAACAACATTACCAACATTACCACCAACAAACCCATCAGTCTCACCACATGAACTAGCCCAAACTGTCCACCACAGGGTCCCAACGGCCCTTCACAACACATTGTAACCACATCCTGGCTAGCTCAACATTGCTAACTCTCTGCCTGGCTAAATGAACCTCTGGCTGATGACCATGTGTAAGGATCTGTGATACACGGTGGGCTTGATGACGGTTCGAGTTCTGTCTCAGCCAGGCAGACAGTCTGCTGGTCAGTCAGCTGGGTGGACTGTCAGCCAGTCAGCAGGCAGTCAGCCAGTCAGCAGGCAGTCAGCCAGTTACCAAGCGAGTGGGTTGTTTATTCTTTCCTGGCATTCTGCAATCCTGTATTAGGGATTACATCAAGCTCGAGCAGGAAGGAATTCCTGTCATCATGTGGTCACGGCAGCCAGCTTCTGGCTCACGAGAAAAATACAAGGGGGACAGCGAAGTCATTTAGCAACTGCGGCAGAAAGCGCGTCACGAGGTGTCTACAAGTGTGTGTGGTGTTGCGCAACTGCAACCGATTGACTTATGACCACTGATGTTTTGACGACAGTAAGAACCGGATCCTCGTTCTTATTTCAAACACTTGACTATCTGTGACATTTCCCAAGAGGAACTTCCTGCATAAGGTCCAACACCTGACCGAAAATCTATGCACAAGCCACTGCCTCAATTCCCTCATTCCAAAGTCACATGGTCACATGATCCAACGTTGCTTCAGGGTTTCAGTGACCGCATAGCTCTCCAATAACTTCCTCATAGAATTCTATGCTTGTCATGTAGACAGGCTTCTAGCTGATATGAGGGCTCTCAGTCTTAGGACGAGATCCTCCTTTCTTTTTTCCCTCTTCAGTTATTCCTGTTCTGGATCTTTCCAGCCAGTGTGAAGGCCCTCTGTGACATCTGTGCTGCTGCTGTCCTTTCAACGAAGTGTATATTCCACAGGGGCTGTTCTGTACTAAATATAACTCTGCTATATGGAAGATATATAGCCAGAAGTCCAGACTTTGTATCAGTGTGGCTTCTCTGGTGAGGTCTGGCTAACAACAACACTACGCATACCCACATTTACACACTAATGTGAACACATATATTCCCTCAATACACACAGACGCACACAGACGCACACAAATGCGGAAAATAATAGCTGAACCCAAGTAATGTCTTGTTGCAAGAATGTGACTCACGAAAAGCCTATTCTTAGATCAGGGGGTGTACAGTGATGCTATAAAAGAATGTTCCTCTATTCTAAGGGACTGCGGACCACTTTGTCTGCTACCCGTTTTTCAACAAATCTCAAGTTCCACCATCTTAAAAGTGTATGTGTGGTTTGTCTTCATGTCATCAAGTTTCCATGATGCATTCATACATGTTGACTCTGTTTTCAGATATTCCATCTGGCATATGGTTCTGATTATCCTATGATAAAAGCTCAAATCAGGCCTATGAGAAGAACGTTTTAGTGATGCTGTGAATAATGGACCATTACTTCCTTGATGTCTTTCAGATCTGATGTCCCCTGGCGTAGGACTACAAAACCCTTGTATAGGACTACAACCCCAAAACAAAAATGGTGTCAGAATGCTAGCCGAAGGACACAAATGAATCCCATTTCTCTCACTTACGTTAAGATCCCTCACATCAGGTGAAACCTGACCGCAACGTCTGTCTATGACAAACAGGCCTCAGAGACTCACTGCTGGTTGCGTGGCAGGGAGACGGCCTGGCTTCAAGAAGGGGAGACGGGACGAGACGCTGTTGGACTTGGCTTCTGTGAGTGTTTCTCTGGCAGTGTCTTAGCTGGTTGTTGTGAGGAGTGAGAACGAAGCAATCAGCAAGTATACTGCCGCAGAAACTCTTCGCACTGAGAGGCCCCCGGCTCTCATCGTTCATCGCTCAGAGAGGGAGAAACAGGAAGTGGAGAAAGGAGGAGAGTGGTACGTATTTTCCAGTGCTCCTAAACAGATCTTAAAGCGTCTGGTGATGACGTCTATGGAATTAATGACCGTTTTTCCGGTCATCTCGGTAGACTGAGTCTATTATTTCCAAATGATGACATTTGGTTGGTGTAGGTTTATGTCATGCTAATATGTAAACATGTATTGTTTACCTCATGCTGTTTGTGCACCAAATGATCATGTATATCTAAATGTTCTGCATTTCAAATTGTCAGAACTCATTGAAAGGTTCACAATTCACTAGTGCCATCTTGTGTCGAGAGATTGGGCATGGTGGTCAAACTACGCAATTATATCTGGGCACTGCTACGCTTCACCCTGTTACAGCACTTGCTGGAAACATAAGTGTGACACAAGTAAAAAATCCTGATGTTGACGCTACTGATAGGCCTACTTGATCAACATTTACCATTTCTACAATATGGTACACATACAAACTGTATCTATAATAATAATCAGCAGCCAATCATTTCAATTGCATTGCTAAATGTCATAAATTGTACTGTTGTTACCACTATCCTATGTGACTGTATTATTTAATTGTGCTGTTTAAGACTTAAATGTGATTGTCAACTATATTTGTCTTGCTTGTCATTGTAAAATAAAAAGATTGAATTGGCTATTCCTTGACTGTATCCACAATTGTCCTTTTTTTCTCTTTTCCTTCAAGCTAATGTTGGGACAGTTTTATCATTGTGTGATGATAAAATGTGGCTACATTCAGTCAGTGCAGAGTATTTCACCACTCTGAGTGTAGATTAGTCACAGCTAACATCGACATCAGTCCAAGGTCACGATTACATGAGTTTGTTTAAGTAGTATCAGATGTAAACATACTAAGGCTGAAGGGTTAGCGTAAAACCAATCAGAAACAAATCAAACAAATTAGAAGTATTCGAATTGAAACAGGCACTGAAACTGTGACGTTTCTGATCAATCTCCTTAATGCATACTGTAGGTAGAGGCATCTTTAAAAACTATTTTTCAAAATAAATAATAATAAGACTATTTATATAGCACATTTCATACAAGAATTGCAGCTCAAGGTGCTTTAAATAAAATCCATGAAAACAATAATACAAGTAATAAAAATAATATAACCCTTCTGAGGCCTCAGTTTTTGCGGTTATCACACAAGCCGCAGTCTTTGCGGTATTTCGACCAACAGTCTTTGTGGTTTCCCAATATAAATCAAGAACATGCTTGTATTTTAGTATTGGGACTGTGAAATGAAGTGGAAGCAGGGCTGTTAGGAGATTATTGATTCGGGCATTGGATCGTTATTCAGACGTGCTGTCTGTAGAATAGGCTACGACATATAGGCTAACGGAACACTGCAGTCCTCTGTAAACCAGAATGGCACTGCATTGCTGCAAGCACAATAGGCCTTTTTTACTCTGCTGCAGAATGTCTAGCACAGAAGGAACAGCTCCAAAATTATTCCCAGTGTTATCTATCGGGTAACATATTCGAAGACTAAAACGGGAGGAATTAAGTCGCTTGTTAGAAATGGCGCAGATTCCAAACTTGCCCATGACAATAAATCGGACTTCAGGTCTCTTGCAATAACAATGGTCACACACAATTTGAAAATTATGTATTGAAAATCCACAATACAGTGTTTTAGTGAGCAGCTATGTGTAACATAAAGAGCCATATTACTTACATCCAAATGTTTCTATGTGATCAGGAAAAACAACATGCCTGCTAAAACAGCAATTTCCCCTTAGGGATCAAGAACCTACTGACAGAACATTTGTGGTCATTTATTACCATAGTTATTTACCCATAGTGTTATTATATGCATAAACACTACTTCACTAAACAGTTTTTGGACTGTAGTTATGTGTAGTGAAAATGTAGTAGTTTCACTGGTGTAAAAATCTGTTTTCACTACAAGTCCTGATTAAACTTTTCTATTTTGTGCGTTGTTTCATTTGAGCGACCTTCCAAATATGCCACATTTGTCCCATGCTTTCTCACAACTGGCTTACCAGTCAGACGAGTTAGTGTTCCGGGTAAATGTCTCAGTGGCAGGGAGGGGTTAATTTAACATTCGCGTATAACTATTGTCGAGCTTCCTCTTTAGATTCATAATGACTTAACATTTTACTGGCCAAAATATAGGTTTGTATGACAGATTCTCCTATCAGACTAACACACCAGACTGAGAGTTTCTCTATTTAAAAAAGTTTATGTTTCAAAAAGGGGGGAATTGTTTACGGACGCAATGCAAGATGGAGTACTTATCTCAGTTATACAGTAGCCTATTTTGTGGATTTTTGTCTTAGAGGATTGTTATTTTTGTTGAGTGAAGTTGATTTGATTCGTTTGGAGTTCAGTTGGTAAGACGTAGCCTGCCGCGCAGTTATGGCTGCTGAAAATCAGACTGTTGTGTACGTCTCTGAGCAGATACTTGTTCTAATTTCTTGTGCCTTCTCATTTTTGGGATCTTTACTTATAATTGTCACATACATAATTTGGCCAGATTTGAGAACTACCCCACGAAAACTTTTAGTGTTCCTGTCGATCGCAGATTTTTTGTCTGCTGTCTCATACGCGTACGGAGTTTGGAATGTTTTTAAGACAGACTCTGTTGGCTGTATCGTGCAAGGAGCAATTTCCACTTTTTCAAACACAAGCTCGTTTTTCTGGACTGTGGCTATCGCTATCTACCTGTACATTTTTATCGTGAAGACCAGTCAAAGACTTGCTGATAGCTTGGTGCTGTATTTTCACTTTATCAGGTGGGTTCGCTTATTAATAACTTCACATATTCACTGACTTGATAGGTGATTGTAATAATAACCGGTCTTATTTTAAAGGTCCAATATCTGACAAATCATAGGACATGTATTAATGTTTTGTTTTTGTTTTTTTACTTTTCCTAATTTAATCCAAGTTTGGATTTAGTACATTTTTGTTGGTTTGCATCTGACATTCATAATTAATTATTTTAAGTGTTGCTCATCTTGTATTTAATTTTTATTTTACTGTATTTTTATCAAACGTGGTACTCAAAAGGTTGATCATGTGCTGTTTACATTGAATCACCGTCAAGTGGTAGTCAGGTTGACTCTTCAAACTGATCACTTAAGAAAAAGACAGCCAAGATCATCCTTGATCCCCACCTACATCCTATCTAATCCTGATTTACAAGTTAAACCAAGTAAACACAAGCTATTTCGTACAAACCCGTATTCAAAGTAGTGCATTTACAACTAAATATAGAATGACACAGTTTACATCAAAGCTATTCGCCCATATGCATTGCAACCATCCTTTGTTGTGCAATTCTAATTATGATGAATTCTTAAGAGGCCCAGTGAATCAGCACAACAGAGCCATTCACTGAACTGGCATGCTGAACAGTCATGCTGCTTTTTATGATTGAAGGATGTAAATCTGCCTATTAAAGGGAGCAGAGCAACATTCACATACACATCATGTTCAATTATTTACTTTTAAATGAAGGCTATGAAATATTAAAGCACTGAACTCAAGTTGATCTTCCATGTTTATTTTTCAAGGCGTCTTTTATTATTTTAGACCATTGCTAAAAAAAGACGCTGCATGCTGTCACACTCTATACTCAAACCTTTAGCTTCATCTGAACTGTATAATAAAACATGCAGTATTGATATCCCAATAAAGTCTCCATATCCACCCATATAAACAAAATCGATAAATAAAGGCGACTGTGAAGTAGGCGCTAGTCTAGAGACGGAGTACTTCATGTTGTTGCTTAATGTTTCCCATCTTGCTTTTGTTTTCCTCCCACTCAGCTGGGGCATTCCCCTAGGCATCACCGTGGCAGCCTTGAGCCTCCACAGGATTGGCTACGACGCGTCTGAGGTGTCTGTGGGCTGGTGTTGGGTGAGCATCAGTGCTCCTGACCATGTCCTGTGGATGCTTCTAACAGGAAAGATCTGGGAGTTCCTGGCATACATCACACTGCCAATCCTCTACATTCTCATCAAGAGGCACATCTACCGAGCGGTGAGGATCTGGTTCACTCTCCTGTCACAGCGGGTTCTGAGTTTACATTACATTTACATTTATTCATTTAGGAGACGCTTTTATCCAAAGCGACTTCCAAGAGAGAGCTTTACAAAAGTGCATAGGTCACTGATCATAACAACGAGATATCCCCAACATTGCAGGTAGTCAAACATGAAGCATACATTGTGAAAAAACAAAAATAAGTGCCAAAGGGAAGAATCATAAGAGCATGCAGTTAAACAAGTTACAATTAAACAACATGGACCTCAGAAGTGCAAGAGTGTAAGCTACATGTGGATCAGAGAGACTCCACCTCAGAAGAATGAAAAGTCAGAGCCAAATTAAAAAAGGCATCTGTTTGGAAATGATGAGTGTAATGTCCCTTTAACGGGTCATATAAGTTTAAGTGAGTCTGTCTATCAACCTTATTGCTAGTTACTAATGTTCATTTCAAGTTCAAGTCTTTTCTTGTCAGATGCATAGAACAACACAGGGTCAGACTGGGCACTGACATTCTTAGGACAAGACAACTCAAAGCAATCTGGCATAACATAACATATAAGTACACAGAACATAGATCACACCTATGATCAGCTAAAATATAGTAAACCTAATGTGTGTGTAAATATAGTAAACCCAAACCTAATGTGTAAACCATATGTGCTGCAGCATGCTGCACTGTCAGAGTACAGGCCTATCCTGGCCACCAGCCCTCTGTCCAACTCCCTCTCCTCCATGGCGGACAGGAAGTTGACCTTAATCCCCATCATCTTCATCGTCCTCCGTATATGGAGCACCATCCGCTTCATACTGATGTTGGTGGACTCCCCAGTCAGGCAAAACCCAGTGCTGGTCACTCTGCATGTAAGTTCTGTTACAGTTGAACTGCTTCTTATTATGCTTATTTACAATAATTTTGACGCTTCTTCAATTTCAATTATCAATCCTGTTTTTACAACCTGTGTCTGTGTGTTTTCAGGGCATTGGAAACACTTTCCAGGGGGCAGCCAACTGCATCATGTTTGTGTTGTGTACTCAACCCATCCGCTCACGCTTGTTCATGCTGCTGTGTAGCTGCTGCTGTCTCTGCAGAACGGGACCCTCTCAGCCGCTCGCCCCCTCCCACGGGAGAACCGCCGGCAGGGAGGCCAACGCCACCCCTGGTGTCTGTGCAGACGAGTGCTGACGCTAGGATGGACAGATCAGAGGGGAGGGAGAATGTAGGGGAAGCTAAAAGGAGGAAGGATACCCTCTGCTGCAGCCTCATTATAGCAAGTGGCTGTGAGAAGGGTCGGGGAATTCTGCAGAAGCATGCACAACCCGGGGCAAGTCACACAACACGTATGCACTTTGGGGAATGAGGATGACCAGTGTTTGTGTCGTTTTAAAACTGTGGTCACTAATGTTTCATGGTCCTCCAGCGTTGGTTGGTAAACTTGCACATTGAAATGTACAGCTACTTGTTTTTTTATTGAGTGAACCAATAAGTGCACTTAAAGGGCAATTTTTATTTATGTGTGATGCTTTTTTAATGCCTAGAGCAAAATGAACAATGCAGTGCAATGCTCCACTTTTATACTGTCAGTGTAATACTGTATGTACCATCCATACCAAAGGAAAAGCAAAGCACCCTGATGTCCTTATTTTAAACACTCCTGCCTCTTAAGTTTACAATGTGTGTTCAAGTACTGTATGTATGCACTCCAGCCAACTGTCTTGTCACAGTCAGGACGACGACAAAGTGCACCTCTGTCATAGTCTGTCCGAGTACCTATAAAGCGGGGTGTAGCAAGGTTTACTGTTTAAAAATACAGTACCAGTCAAAAGTTTGGACACACTTTCAATTGGGAAAATGTGTCCAAACTTTTGATTGGCACTGTATTTTATGTACAATTATCTTTAATAAAAACCTAACACAAAAAGTGTTATTGTAATGGTTCAAGGTAAGATAAAGAAGTTGACGGTTCCGTAAGTCCTCTGGTCCTTTAAGGCCCTCTTGAGGGACCCCTTCACCCTCAAGGCGTTGGCTGCCCTACTCTTATTTAGCCACAACAGCTCACACACAAGCCAGAATGCGTACCAATAACACGAGTAAACCCACTGAACTTCAGTGAACAGCATTTTTTTCTAATCCTATATACCTACACTAGACTGATAATGTTCAAGGAGAATATTTTAATCCAAGCTACACCAACTCATTTAATTGTTGTTTCAAGTACAATAAAACGTTAATGATTCTCTCTGTTTAGTTGACGAGGTGTAATCAATAAGATTAATTAGTGCAGTAGATTGGTAGTGGTGGGACAAACTAAATTGTGCTGCAACTGCTGGGTCATTGTTTTTTTTCTAGATGTGATTATTGTTTACTTGACCCTTTTAGAGGTCGGGTTGAGGTATCTTTTGTAGGAGTGGTAAGTGTATTTACAGTATTGATTATTTTTGCAATCTTAATTTAGATGGATGGAGGCTTTACAGTTGTGTATGACATTGTGGAAATTGCATTCCTCTGAGGTGAGAGATGGCCTATGTAGTAGAAAATCTTTGGTGAGAACATTCAATTCAATCTACAACAATTCAGTTCCTAAAAGAAAACACTCTAACATTTTGAGGAATTGCGTTTCAACATATTATTCTTACAAGAAAGCTACTTGTTCCGGATGACAGAATGCTGTTGACCAAGCCTATATTGTCTGCAGTCAAGGTGACAAAGCTGTTTAGGCCGATGGAAAGGGGCAGTTTATGCTGATGAAGTGAAAGCAGGCAGTAGGCCTAATGGTTTCTGTACTGAAGGACACACAAGACCGTGCTTGAATGATACCCCTTGTAAAGGTGAGATTAGCTCATATGCATGGTACATGGCTCATATACATATTTGACATGCTTTTATTGTGATAACTTCCTGTTTTGAGCGGAAGTAACGGTTTACAAACGTTTGCGTGGAGAAGAGAAGAAAAGAAGAAATGTTAAGAAAGTTATAGCTAATGGTGAAAGCATACATTACTGTAAAAGGTTCACAAATTCGTAAATGTCTAGCTACAGTCGACAGGGGAACAAGGTTTGTGATATAAGTTAATGTATTTTGAGAAATGTGAAATGTGTATGTATGGAATGTATGCTAATACGGTAAATTGCTAATGTAAGATCTAGCTCGAAATACGGAGACAATGTACCAAATGGTAATTATGGTTTATTTGTTCTCGTCTAGCTCTTACGTTGGTTGAATGACACGGACGGAAGGAATAAAGTTCGTTTAACCATCAGTTCTGGCCTTCTCAGTTCGATTGGATGCTACAGTAAGAGCTTGACCGCCGCCGTTTTGCTGCACCAGGAGGGCTCAAGGTTTCACGGCAATACCCGCAACGTTCAGCAAATGGCAGAAGCTGGTCAGAGAATACAACGGTCGAACGTGTAAGTAAAATAAAGTCAAAATGGAGGACTTAGAAGCTGAAAATCAAACGGACATTGAGGATCAGATTACAAGTTTGCAAGAAGAATTAAATGTCTTAAAAGACTCGCTTCAAAATGAAAGTGAGAATAGACAAGACATAAAGGATGCAATCACAAGTAAAGAACAAATATTAAGTGAGTTGCTAAACAAGGTCCATAGCACATTAGTAATATCAAGACGTTCTGAAAGAGTCAAAGCACCAACTGAAAGAATGGTAATTTATCAGAAAGAAGTAACAAGTAAAAAGGAAAAAAGGCTATTAACTCTATATGAGCAATGGAAAGTGGAAGTGCGCGAAATAAGAGAAAGGCTAAAGTTGGACATTCCAGAAAAGGAAATGGCAGATCTTGCAGATGTACTAGAACAAAGGAGAAATGATCTGTTAAAACTTTATAATGACGTGAGAAGTCACACGGCACCTTCCTCTGACATAAGAAGAAAAACTGATGCATGTTTAGCAGTGACACAGGACATTATGAAAATCATTCTGGAAAGGTTAAGTGGTATAGATGATTTTGATGCAGAGTGTGTAAGGAAACGTTTACGTGGACTATTACAGCATGATTATGCCCAGTCCATATATGGCTCAACCGCAGCACCAGATCACAGCCAACATTCTTCATCTTCATTCCTCGCTTCAAAACGAGCTGAAGCAGCAGCTGAACTTGCAGCAAGAGAAGCGGAGTACAAGATCGCACAAGAGGAACAAAGACAAAAGGAAAAGATCAAGGCTCTAGAAGAGGAGCACAAGAAACAAATGGCAATTCAAACATCAGAGCTGGAACGCTTAAAGGCTGAGAAGGATGTGGAAGCAGCTCGTGCCAGGTTGGAAGCCTATGACAGAGAGTTAGGTGATGCACAGTCAGCTAAAAGTGAACAGGTGAGCCCAGAGCGCACACGCAGACAGATTACACCGACATCCTCCCCTAGTGTCATACAGCTTGCACAAGCTGTACAAGACAGCATTAGAATAAACAGACTACCCACACCAGAACCAACAACGTTTAGTGGTGAACCTATAAAGTTTATTGAATGGAAATCCACTTTCATGTCACTTATTGAACAAAATGGCATCTCATCAGCAGATAAACTATACTATCTTAAAAGGTATGTGACCGGCCCAGCTCGAAAATGCCTTGAAGGGACCTTCTTTAGAAATGATGAAGAGGCATATAGAGACGCCTGGGAAAAACTGAACCAAAGGTACGGCCAGCCATTCGTGATGCAAAGGGCATTTAGAGAAAAACTATCCAATTGGCCAAAAATACAATCTAAAGATGCGGATGGACTAAGGAACTTTGCAGACTTTGTAAATGCATGCATGCTTGCGATACCTCATGTAAAGGGACTGCAAATACTCAACGACTGCGAAGAAAATCAGAGACTGTTGCACAAACTACCAGACTGGATGAATGCGAGATGGAACAGACATGTGACAAAGACACTCATGAACGGTGGTGAGTTTCCCAGCTTCAGTGAATTTGCCTCCTTCCTCTCGTTAGAAGCAGAAGTTGCGTGCAACCCAGTCACCTCCTTTCATGCACTTCATTCAACTGAAACAAATGGTGATAAAGGGAATACAAAGGAAATCAAAAGGAACAAGGCAAGTGTGTTTAACACAAACACAACGGAACAAGGCGACAAACAGTCGAAGACTAAAACATACAGCGGCTCTTCATGTATGTTGTGTCAAGAGACACATACACTCATCAAGTGCCCAACCTTTCTGCAGATGACCCTAGACATCAGAAAGAAACATGTAAAAGACAATAGACTTTGTTATGGCTGTTTAAAACAAGGGCATAATGCCAAGGACTGCAGACGCCGCCTAACTTGTGAAACTTGCTCGAAAAGACACCCAACCTGTCTTCACGACGAAAACTACAGTAGCGGCCTGCAAAGAAACACACACGGTCATGTGAGTACAAACAATGTAATCCAAGGTTACTCACCTGAAACAGCAATAGCCATGTCACTGAATGTTGCTAGAGCAGAGCACATAGTCAGTACCTCAATGATAGTTCCAGTGTGGGTGTCGACTGCTACTAACCCACAAAAAGAGAAACTAGTCTATGCGTTACTGGACACTCAGAGTGACACAGTCTTTATTGATCAGGATGTAACACGTGAACTGCAGGCAGATGTGTGCCCAGTAAAACTCAAACTGACCACAATGATGGGGAAAAATGCAGTCGTAGACAGCGGAAAAGTGTGTGATCTTCTTGTGAGAGGTTACAATTCAGCAACAGTGATAAGACTCCCCACTGCTTACACAAAGGATTACATACCTGCAAACAGAGGACACATACCAACATGTGAAACAGCCAAACTGTGGAGTCATTTGTTACCCATTGTAGATGAGGTCCCTCCACTCCTCAATTGTGAAGTAAGTCTTCTTATCGGTTATACTTGTCCTAGAGCTTTAGCACCCAAACAAGTACTCTTAGGCAAAGACAATGAGCCATATGCTATCCACACTGATCTAGGATGGAGCATAGTTGGTAACTCAATGCCTTGCAACGAAACAGACACAACAAGTAGTCTCTGTCACAGAGTAACTGTCAAGGAAATACCTCCATCCACTCCTACGGATGCAATACGTGCTCTAGAAAGGGATTTCAAAGAGAACGAAGGAAATGATAAAACTGTGTCTCAGGACGATCTCATGTTCCTCGAGAAACTAGAGCAAGGCATAACACAAACTGAGCATGGACACTACAAAATGCCATTGCCCTTTAAAGAAAGGCCACAATTGTCAGATAACAGACAACTTGCTGAGAACCGACTCAATCAACTCAAAAGAAAACTCACGCGTGATGAGAAATACAAAAAAGACTACGTCACATACACGAATGACATCATCGAAAGAGGTGATGCAGAGGAGACTGATGATAATGGATCAGCAGGTGAGACATGGTACATACCGCACCACGGCATCTATCATCCAAAGAAACCAGAGAGGCTGCGTGTGGTGTTTGATTGCTCAGCTAAGCACAAAGGTACCTGTCTGAACGAACATTTACTAAACGGCCCTGACATGATTAACAACTTAACTGGTGTACTTTTACGCTTTCGGCAACATCAAGTAGCTTTAATGTGCGATATAGAAAAAATGTTTCACCAGTTCAAAGTCAATGCAAATGATCGCAACTACTTAAGATTCTTATGGTGGAAAAACGGTGACGTGAGTAAACCACCACGAGCATACAGAATGACAGTACATCTCTTTGGTGCCGTGTCGTCGCCTGGTTGTGCGAACTATGGATTCAAACACTTAGCCAAAGAATACAGCCTTGAGTATCCTTTAGGTTCACAGTTCGTCGCCAGAGACTTCTATGTCGACGACGGAGTCACAAGTGTGGAGACAGTGAAAGAGGCTGTACAACTAGCAAAGGAAGCACGCGAACTATGTGCAAAGGGTGGATTGAGATTACACAAGTTTGTGTCTAACAACAGTGTCGTTCTTAACAGCATCCCAGTATCAGAGCATGCAACAGACACCAAAACAAAGGACTTGACGTTTAGTGAGACACAAACAGAAAGAGCACTCGGCATCTATTGGAACATAGAAAAGGATTGTTTCACCTTCAACATCACAGCAAAAGACCAACCCCCAACCAGGCGCAGCATATTATCCACAGTCGCAGCAATATACGACCCCTTGGGATTCGTTGCTCCTTACATTCTCAATGGCAAAGGAATCCTCCAAGAAATGTGTCGTCAAGGAACAGACTGGGACGACCCGCTACCTGAACATCTCAAGCCACGGTGGGAGAGCTGGAAAGGAGACTTGAACAATTTAAAAAAGTTGCAAATAAATAGATGTTATGTTCCTGCAACCTTTGGAGATGTAGTGAATAAGGAATTGCATCACTTTTCTGACGCAAGCACAACAGGATATGGACAATGTACTTACTTAAGACTGATCAACAAAAACAATGACGTGCACTGTAGCTTTGTTATGGGCAAGGCACGTGTCTCTCCAACAAAGGTCACCACGATTCCAAGGTTAGAACTGACCGCAGCTACAGTATCGGTCACAGTAAGCAACATGCTAAAAGAAGAGCTACTTTATGACAACGTAGAGGAATTCTTTTGGACCGACTCAAAGGTCACTCTGGGGTACATCAGTAATGAAGCAAGACGCTTCCACACGTTCGTTGCTAATAGAGTGCAAAGGATCCGCAACAATACCACACCACAACAATGGTTTTACGTACCTACCAGTGAAAACCCTGCTGACATGGCATCAAGAGGTACAACAGTGAATGAACTGTTGTCATCCAATTGGCTTACAGGTCCCCAGTTCTTGTGGGAAAAGGAGATAAATCTTCCTACAAAAGAGACTATCAAACTTCCAATAGGAGACCCAGAGGTGAGAAAGGTGCAGACACTGAACACGCAAACTACAGAACATAAAAGTCTCAGTGACCGTCTCTCCAAGTTTTCATCCTGGTCCCGCGCAGTCAGTGCGGTAGCCCGTCTCAAAAGATATTTGCTCAAAGACAAGTCAAGGTCACTCAGCACTGTAACCGAAAGACAAAATGCAGAAATCACAATTATCAAAGATCTACAAAGACAAGCATATTCAAACGAAATAATGTCATTAAGCAAAGAAAAGGCATTATCAAAAAACAACAAAATGCACAACTTGGATCTCTTCTTGGATAAGGACAATATGCTTAAGGTGGGAGGAAGGCTGCAACACTCATCGCTCCCAAACTCACTCAAACATCCAACAGTTATCCCAAGAGAACATCATATTACAAGACTAATAGTTTCGCACTGTCATGAAAAGGTCAATCATCAGGGAAAAGGCTTCACAATGAACGAAATACGGTCCAGCGGCTATTGGATCCCCAAACTAAGTCAAACAGTATCATCCTACATTCGCCAGTGTGTGTTCTGTCGGAGACTACGGAGACCGGTAGAAGGACAAAAAATGAGTGCTCTCCCCACAGAAAGAGTTAAACCTTCTCCGCCTTTCACATACTGCGGCATGGATGTTTTTGGCCCATTCCTGACCAAACAAGCAAGAAAAGAAAACAAAAGGTATGGTCTCCTTTTCACATGTTTCTACTCACGAGCTGTACATGTGGAAATGTTAGAAGACCTAACTACGGACGCTTTCATCAATGGACTAAGATGCTTCATTGCTCTGAGAGGCTCTGTTAGACAAATAAAATGTGATCAAGGTACCAACTTTGTAGGTGCTAAAAATGAACTGAGTGCATCACTAAGTGAAATAGACATTGACAAACTCACAATCTTTCTTACTGAAAAACAGTGTGATTTTGTACTTAACACACCTCATGCTAGTCACGCAGGTGGAGTATGGGAACGGCAAATACGGACTGTGAGAAACGTTCTCAATGCCACACTTGATCTCTCAAAGGGACGGCTTACTGATTCATCACTTAGAACCTTCCTATATGAAGCAGCTGCAATAGTTAACAGCCGCCCATTGACAACAGATAATCTTAACGATCCAAACAGTTTAGAACCGTTAACTCCAAATCACCTTGTCACCATGAAAACCACAACGGCTTTGCCGCCTCCAGGACAATTTGTTAAAGAGGACTTGTACGCACAGAAACGATGGCGTCAAGTTCAATATTTAGCAGAGCAGTTTTGGAGCAGATGGAAGAAAGAATATCTTCAAAACATTATGGTTCGACAAAGATGGCACATGCCTAAAAGAAACATGCAAATAGGTGACATAGTAATGGACAAAGATGAAACCCAACCACGATCCCAATGGAGACTTGGAAGAGTCTTAGTCATTGTAACGGATAAAGATGGTCTTGTGAGAAAAGTCAAAATCGCCTTTGCAGACAGAAATCTTAACAAAAAGGGTGAACGTTTGCATAAAATGTCTATAGTAGAACGCCCAGTTCATAAGTTGGTTCTGCTATTAGAAGGTTGTTAAAAGTAAAAGGTACAAAAATTGAAATGTAACATTTTGATGTTACTTTTGTAAAATGTTGATGTTGATACATGTTTACAAGTTTGTTATGGTTAAGTAACATTAAGAAATTATTTGTGTTTTATTTTGTGTTTGTAAACAGCAAATAATTTGATGGGAGTGTAAAAGTGAGATTAGCTCATATGCATGGTACATGGCTCATATACATATTTGACATGCTTTTATTGTGATAACTTCCTGTTTTGAGCGGAAGTAACGGTTTACAAACGTTTGCGTGGAGAAGAGAAGAAAAGAAAAAAAGTTAAGAAAGTTATAGCTAATGGTGAAAGCATACATTACTGTAAAAGGTTCACAAATTCGGAAATGTCTAGCTACAGTCGACAGGGGAACAAGGTTTGTGATATAAGTTAATGTATTTTGAGAAATGTGAAATGTGTATGTATGGAATGTATGCTAATACGGTAAATTGCTAATGTAAGATCTAGCTCGAAATACGGAGACAATGTACCAAATGGTAATTATGGTTTATTTGTTCTCGTCTAGCTCTTACGTTGGTTGAATGACACGGACGGAAGGAATAAAGTTCGTTTAACCATCAGTTCTGGCCTTCTCAGTTCGATTGGATGCTACACCCCTATTTCGTAATGGTCCAAATATAAAACCGTGTTGTGTTGGACGTTTCGTAATGGTCCGAATGTAAAGCCATCCACCAGATTATAAAATGACCACCTCCCCGCCGTCCTCTTCAAGACTAGTTCTAAAAAGTAACGTTGAGAATGATAACCGGTGTTTTCTTCTATTTTTGACAATCTTGAGAAGTTCTAGTCGATAAGCCTGTCCAAATGTAGATTGCTGGTAGTAATTAAACAATATTTAGGCTATACTCTCGGCTAATGTATTCTTTCAGCTAGTCATTAACGGACGTTTTCTTGAGTATGTAGCTATCTGAAAGAGCGAGACCGAAGACACCGTTCGCTGTTTTGAAAAGTTCAACTAGAAGCACAAAAAGGAACGCTTTGAAAATATATGGGTGTAGTGCTTTTGGCGTCACAGTGCCATCTGTTGTTGTAACAGTAAACTGACATTTAAAATCTAGACCTCGTGTATAAGACGACCCTGCTTTTTCGGACTAATACGGTAAATAGGAGTTAGAGTTAATCAATTCGTTCATGGGTGGGGACATTTGGATGACATTGAAATATCTTGATCCCACAGAAAGACAGGTGCCTTATGGTATTCCTTACTGGGCTTCATGCCCACTTAATTCATTATCGTATGGGGAGAGCTGCCAGCAAAGATGACCATTCACCAGCCTCAGGAAAGGAGGGGCCTTATTTATAATTGAGAGCACTCCATGAGCTCATGTCAAAATGTGTTACCATGTGAAGGTTGGAAAGGGGTATGGTTCAAAACATATAACTTGTTCATTGGGAGAAAGGCGAGTGTGACTGATGTTTTACTAATCGTCAAGAAGGATGAGTCTGTCCCTTAATAATTGTCATTGTGTGCTGTACCAAGCAATTCCATTGGTGAGGAAGGTGCATGAGATAAGACTCAGATAACGGAGACTGAGATAAATCAGGTGTCTCTGTCAATGACTAGCCTAAAAAGAACAAAGTTCTTTAGTAGTAATTCATATCCTGAAGTGGAATCATGGCTTTGCAAAGATATTCATAATATAGTTTTTTTGTAAATTTGGGGTTGGTGATTAAGTACATATATGGCTCCATCTTCAGGGCATGTTTGGGTCATAGCCTACTGCAGATAAGAATAGTGTATTGTACTGTGTAATGGAACAATTCAAGTGGCACTGTGTAGATCTGAATAGTCAAGACATGCTGTTACAATACAATTTATTTAGATTATACAATTACATAAGATTAAACAAAGCACTTTGTTGATCAGTCATTTACGAAGGAGGTGCTATCCACACAGATCGTTCTTAAGAGTGATAAAGGACATCAAGAAAATATCTCCTCTTATAAGAACAGAGAACAGATCAACTAATCAATTACAGTTACTAATCAATCAATACAGCGGTCACCATGATTGGTCAGCACTGGTCAGTAACAGTTTAGGACAATAAACCCCCCCAGGCCAGTGTCCCATGTCCTTTGCTGTAGTTTATGAGGACACCAGGACACCAGCCCAATCTCCTGGGGCCAAAAGGGTCAGGGCAGATGGGTCATCTGACTAATCCTACCCCACTCTCCCCAACTTACGTGCCCTAGCTGGCTATTGATTAGATCAGTCCTAAATACCTTAGTTTACCATTTGTTTAAACACAACCTCAGTCTCTTATAAACACACTCTTCGTAACTATGTCAAAAAATGACTGCTACCTCTTTACCGTAAACCAGTCCAAAGGGCATCTAGAATCCACTGGCGTTGAACTAGTGTGTTGTCATTCAAACAGGGACATTATCAACCTCACACAGTCATGACTGAAGAGAAGAGTCTGCAGAAACCTGAGGAGAGGAGAGGGGTGAGTAACTTTACAGCATTTGGAAATGATTACATTAGACGTGAATTAGTTGATTATTCACAGCATTGCTAACACGTCTTTCTCTCCATAACGAGCACAGAGGCTAACTACTGTACTGGCTTTGGCCACCCTCATATCAGCCTTTGGATCTTCCTTCCAGTATGGCTACAACGTAGCTGTTGTGAACTCTCCATCGCTGGTAATTCCCTTCTCATTCAACAAAACAATACCGAAGCGGTCCACAATAAATATCGAGAACCCAGCACTGTATTGCAAACACGACTGAAAGGAATCTCTTTTGTCCTGCTGCCACCCAGTTTATGAAGCAGTTTTACGAAACCACCTACCTGGAGCGTTACGGACGACCAATGGAAGACACCTTCCTGACTCTTCTATGGTCCCTGTCTGTGTCCATGTACCCTCTAGGGGGCCTCCTAGGCTCTCTTCTGGTAGCGCCCCTGGTCAACAAGCTGGGAAGGTACATTACAAGTTACAGGCTATCCACACTGTTGTTCTGCATTTGATTTGATATGGGCTGATAATGATTTGTTTGTGGGTGGGTTTATTTATTAGTAATAGATAAACGTATTATGAATGATCACATGACAGGAAGGGAACCCTCCTCTTCAACAACATTTTCTCCATCGTCCCTGCCATCATGATGGGAGTGAGCGAGATCGCCAAATCATACGAGATTATCATCTTTGCTCGAGTTTTAGTGGGCGTCTGTGCAGGTCATGAAAACATAACTCGCACAAATGTATCAAAGTCCATATCATGAGATGAGTTCAAAGGCAGATGATAATATAATATCTTAGTGTAACATTCACAGGGCTGTCATCCAACGTTGTCCCCATGTACCTGGGAGAGCTCGCCCCCAAGAACATGCGGGGTGCGATTGGCATCGTGCCCCAGCTCTTTATCACCATAGGCATCCTCAGCGCCCAGGTTCTGGGCATCAGAAACATCCTGGGAAACAGCACAGGTACAAACATGCCTCGACCCCCGCAATCAGGCTTGTCTGTGCCTAACTGGCTGGTTGAGTCACATATTGTACAGCCTTATTGGGGCTGCAGGTTGAGCCCAGTTATTGTGCGGGACTGTAAAATCCTACCTTACTGGTATGTATTTGCATCATGTGTGTGTATTCTTTCCCCCAGGTTGGCCTTTGATGCTGGGCCTGACAGGCATCCCTGCCCTGGTAGAGCTGCTGCTCCTGCCGTTCTTCCCTGAGAGCCCCAGGTACTTGCTCATCCAGAAGGGGGATGAGAGGACCGCCAAGAGAGGTGAGACCCATGGAGGGAGAGGGGGTGTTTGAGAGAAAAAGAATATTTTGAACAACACTCTGGAAATATTTTCTCAATCTCTGATGTGTGTGTGTGTATGCATGCGTCTTCAGACCTGCAGCGCCTACGAGGCTGGGAGGACGTGGAAACCGAGCTGGATGAGATGCGTCTGGAGGACCAATCAGAGCAAGCCGAAGGGCGTCTGTCGGTGCTTTCTCTCCTATCCCAGCGCTCTCTTCGCTGGCAGCTCATCTCCATCATAGTCTTGAACATGGGCCAGCAACTTTCAGGGGTCAATGCTGTGAGTGTACAACCAACGCTCAGCCTATTCATTGGCATAGGGTCTGCATACTGATTAATCATTATACTGTATATAGGGTATATAGGTTTATATATCATATATATTATGAAACATAAAATAAGATGTGGAAGCGTTTTTTTACGGTGGTAATTAAGGATGAGACTTGACGATAAAAGCACTTGTGTCCTCAGATCTATTACTATGCAGATAGTATTTATGGCTCTGCAGGAGTAGAGGAAAATGACATCCAGTATGTGACTGTTGGAACTGGGGCTGTTAATGTTTTTATGACCATAACTGCGGTGAGTATCCCCTGTTCCATGCACACTATTCACCTGCTTCAAATGTCTCAAAAAGTCAGTACAGCTATACTTACTCTGGATTGCTGCTTTGAGATAACATTGAGGGACTCCCAGAACTTGGCCCTTAAAGTAGTTGTGTGGTCCTCAGGTGTTCATTGTGGAGGCTTCAGGGAGGAAGCTGCTCCTCCTCATCGGCTTCGGGATCTGCTGTGGAGCCTGTGTTGTCCTGACCGTGGCTCTCAGACTCCAGGTACTAGAGCCATAAGTAGACAGTGTGGAAGAAATGAGAACGTCATTACTGCCTGACTGTCAACATCTATGTTTACATTCTACACAAGAATGTTTACATAGATAGTGACTGTCAGGCAGTAATGACGTTACAACAGTCTGACACATAGACACAATCTACTCTTATTAATAGCAAGCTTAAATGAGAACATACTAACTAGTATCCAATGACTAGTTCTATTGATTAGTGAATAATGTAAGCACACAGGAAATCCCAATTTCCTCCACAACAGTTATCACACAACGTAGTCATTTGAAACGAAAATCACTCTCTCATGAATCTCTAGCGCCAAGGCATTGCACAGGCTTTGCACACCTGCAGTGAAACATATATTTTTATGCTAATGCCAGAGGATTAAGCCCCACATGGTCGCTATGCACCATTTACACTGAGACACAGTCAGCGGGGACTTGAACACTAAGAGGTTTTGAGTAGATCTGCTATTCATTTTTCCTATAAAATAAATTGTGGGTTGTTATAATCATGACACACTCACTGGCCAATGAACAATACCCGCTGCTCTGCTGTGTTGACAGGACAGTGTGGATTGGATGCCCTACATCAGCATAGGCTGTGTCATTTTGTACAATATTGGACACGCCATTGGCCCTAGTAAGTAAGGCTCCTACAGGCTTGTTTATTTATCATGATTATATCATGCTTAATTGTTATAGATATTAGTTAAGTGATGATATGTGTCTAAATTCAAGTTGTGTTTACTTCCTGAGAAGGCCAACGGCTGTGTCAGAGCATTACTCTGATGCAGTCCACTGATGTCAGGGCCGGGAATTGTGGGGTTTGAGATTGATCACATGTGGTTTGCAGGTCCCATTCTAGTTGTGGTGACCACAGAGATGTTCAGACAGTCCTCCAGGCCAGCTGCGTTCATGGTGGGAGGATCTGTACACTGGTTGTCCAACTTCACTGTAGGAATGGTGTTCCCTTTCATGGAGGTATGTCTGTCTGTCCAACCCAGTCTCATACTTCTGCGTATCTATGACACGGGTTTACACATCTATTTCGCGTGCCATATATACGCCAACTCGCTATTTGGCGTGCAGTTTATACGCGAATCCCTCCCATTCATTTCTATCGGCAGAATGTTGCGTGCAGTTTATACGCGAATCCCTCCCATTCGTTTCTATCGGCAGAATGTTGCGTGCAGTTTACACGCGAATTCCAACTCGCTATTTGGCGTGCAGTTTATACGCGAATCCCTCCTATTCATTTCTATCGGCAGAATGTTGCGTGCAGTTTACACGCGAATTCCAACTCGCTATTTGGCGTGCAGTTTATACGCGAATCCCTCCCATTCATTTCTATCGGCAGAATGTTGCGTGCAGTTTACACGCGAATTCCAACTCGCTATTTGGCGTGCAGTTTATACGCGAATCCCTCCCATTCATTTCTATCGGCAGAATGTTGCGTGCAGTTTATACGCGAATCCCTCCCATTCGTTTCTATCGGCAGAATGTTGCGTGCAGTTTACACGCGAATTCCAACTCGCTATTTGGCGTGCAGTTTATACGCGAATCCTTCCCATTCATTTCTATCGGCAGAATGTTGCGTGCAGTTTACACGCGAATTCCAACTCGCTATTTGGCGTGCAGTTTATACGCGAATCCCTCCCTATTCATTTCTATCGGCAGAATGTTGCGTGCAGTTTACACGCGAATTCCAACTCGCTATTTGGCGTGCAGTTTATACGCGAATCCCTCCCATTCGTTTCTATCGGCAGAATGTTGCGTGCAGTTTACACGCGAATTCCAACTCGCTATTTGGCGTGCAGTTTATACGCGAATCCCTCCCATTCATTTCTATCGGCAGAATGTTGCGTGCAGTTTATACGCGAATCCCTCCCATTCATTTCTATCGGCAGAATGTTGCGTGCAGTTTACACGCGAATTCCAACTCGCTATTTGGCGTGCAGTTTATACGCGAATCCCTCCCATTCGTTTCTATCGGCAGAATGTTGCGTGCAGTTTACACGCGAATTCCAACTCGCTATTTGGCGTGCAGTTTATACGCGAATCCCTCCCATTCATTTCTATCGGCAGAATGTTGCGTGCAGTTTACACGCGAATTCCAACTCGCTATTTGGCGTGCAGTTTATACGCGAATCCCTCCCATTCGTTTCTATCGGCAGAATGTTGCGTGCAGTTTACACGCGAATTCCAACTCGCTATTTGGCGTGCAGTTTATACGCGAATCCCTCCCATTCGTTTCTATCGGCAGAATGTTGCGTGCAGTTTACACGCGAATTCCAACTCGCTATTTGGCGTGCAGTTTATACGCGAATCCCTCCCATTCATTTCTATCGGCAGAATGTTGCGTGCAGTTTACACGCGAATTCCAACTCGCTATTTGGCGTGCAGTTTATACGCGAATCCCTCCTATTCATTTCTATCGGCAGAATGTTGCGTGCAGTTTACACGCGAATTCCAACTCGCTATTTGGCGTGCAGTTTATACGCGAATCCCTCCCATTCATTTCTATCGGCAGAATGTTGCGTGCAGTTTACACGCGAATTCCAACTCGCTATTTGGCGTGCAGTTTATACGCGAATCCCTCCCATTCGTTTCTATCGGCAGAATATTGCGTGCAGTTTACACGCGAATTCCAACTCGCTATTTGGCGTGCAGTTTATACGCGAATCCCTCCCATTCGTTTCTATCGGCAGAATTTTGCGTGCAGTTTACACGCGAATTCGCTATTTGGCGTGCAGTTTATACGCGAATCCCTCCCATTCAATTCTATCGGCAGAATTTTGCGTGCAGTTTACACGCGAATTCGCTATTTTGCGTGCAGTTTATACGCAAATCCCTCCCATTCATTTCTATCGGCAGAATTTTGCGTGCAGTTTACACGCGAATTCCTCCCATTCAATTCTATCGGCAGAATTTTGCGTGCAGTTTATATGCGAATTCCCTCCCATTCAACGCGTCTATATCACACGCAGAACTTCATCAACTCTTTATCTATTATACGTCATCATCCAGACTCGGAAGCTTCCAAATGTACTTTTTTAAAACGTTTTTGTGTGGGAATTTTCACCTCAAACACCTTTACAAAACACACAGTAATTTTTATTTGCCACAAACACCAAGCAGCATTCTCGTAGGCCTACATATAGCATAAATAGGAAAAAATATATGCTATAGGCCTAGGCCTAACACACACAGGCAATAAAAGCTCTAGCCTATAGGCCAGGTTCTTGCCAGCTATGGAAGAGTGGGCTGTGGATATGTGTTTTAATGTTTTCTGATTTAACTCTGTTCAACTCAAGACAATGTCATCTTAATATTAACCACACACGTCAATATCGATTAGTGATCTTAGTCAAATCCGACTCTGGATGATGACGTAAAATGATAAGAGTTTATGAAGTTCTGCGTGTACTATAGACGCATTTTCTGTTGATAGACATGAATGGGAAGATTTCGCGTATAAACTGCACGCAAACCGTCCCACTCATCTCTATCGGCAGAATTTTGCGTGCAGTTTACACGCGAATTCCTCCCATTCATTTCTATCGGCAGAATTTTGCTGGCAGTTTATCCGCGAATTCCCTCCCGTTCATTTCTATCGGCAGAAACGCGTCTATATCACACGCAGAACTTCATCAACTCTTTATCCATTATACGTCATCATCCAGACTCGGAAGCTTCCAAATGTACTTTTTTTAAACGTTTTTGTGTGGGAATGTTCACCTCAAACACCTTTAAAAACACACAGTAATTTATTTTTTGCCACAAACACCAAGCAGCATTCTTGTAGGCCTACATATAGCCTAAATAGGAAAAAAATATAGGCTATAACACACACAGGCAATAAAAGCTCTAGCTTGTAGGCCAGGTTCTTGCCAGCTATGGAAGAGTGGGCTGTGGATATGTGTTTTAATGTTTTCTGATTTAACTATGTTCAACTCAAGACAACTATCATCTCAATATTCATTAATTAACCAATTCATTTCAATGGAGCAACACAATTAGCCTAGCCTAACCTATTAAAGCCTACAACTCAACCACTGATACGTGCTTTTACTTGTCCGTTACCACCCGTATTTAACCGATCTTCCTATTTATAACCAAGAAATGACTTAACAATAACCCAGAACATATAGAATATGTCAACTATGTCATTGGACAACCCTGGACAACGAGAGCACGCGACCTGCCTGGTTGCCTGGCTACAATCTACCGCGCAAACGTAACTTTCAGTGCGACTACATCCCCCTGGCACGCGATCTCGCACGCGACCTGCTGGTTGGCTGGCTACAATCTACCGCGAAATTTTAGGCACGCGACCTGCCTGGTTGGCTGGCTACAATCTCCCGCGAAATTTTTACTTTCAGTGCGACTTCATCCCCTTCCTGGTAAGTAGCATATAATTGAACCTGCTCGATTTTTCATGTGAAGTCTACGTTTTGATGAATTTGCTAGCCATAATTCCTCTGTTTTTGCTACAAAACATAGAAGCCCAACTGTATTGCAATTATTGTAAAAAAAAATGGCAGTGTACACATTTAAGAATAGAAGGCATATTAGCTATCTCAAGCTGGCCTTGTACAGTGCCCGCCTGCCAGATCTGAGTGGGCTCAGCTAGCTGAGCTAGTAAATGCATCTCATGTCACATTTCCTGCTTGCAGGACTCGAAATGTTCCAAGATGAGCACCAGTAGTAGTCTATAATATCAGGCAGAATAGCAGTGATGAGCTTAACTACAGTAGCTTGGCGGTAACGTCGCTATTTACAAAACCAAGTAACTTTTTAGTAGCTATTTTATTTATCAAGTAGCGCAGTAGCGTCCTCGAAAGCTAATTTCTCCAGCACATTTCTGATGTTCATACATAACAGCGCTTCCCTGCAGCCATCAAACACACAAATTAAGAAGACAGGATGTTTATGTGTCGACGACAACACGCCGTGTACATGCGCATGCTTGTGCCTACAGTTACTAACGTTACAGCCGATCTCACGAGAGCTGAGTACAGTGAGGGCTGTCATCGTCTCATCTCCACTCACACCGTATTGGGCTATTGTTCAATAAATACATCTAAACATATTTTAGCCCTTATCTGACTGACAGTTGTGTTGATCACTAAAATTGCATTGACTTGGCATGCAGTTTGTTTAACTGAAAGTAGCTACTAATGTATCAAGCTACTTTTGACAGGTTTTTGTAACTTAGCTTGCAAAAATGTTATGAGTGGTAGCTTTGTGTAGTGAAGCTGAATTTATTGTAGAGTAGCTTGTAGCTTAGCTCACTACACATATCAAGTAGCTTGCCCATCACTGCAGAATAGTTGACATCAATTCAGATGGGCTGGTTAGACTAAGAAATATATATACTGCTATATACTCTTGTTTACTTATTTTTTTACCTTCTGTTGCAGCTCCATTTACCCTACTACCTACTACCTACTACCTACTACCTACAAACCCAAAGGCTCTTTTAAGAACCACATCTTTCTATCTCATTCTATTGCTCTCTTGCTCTCTCTCTCGCTCTCTCGCTCTCTCGCTCTCTCGCTCTCTCGCTCTCTCGCTCTCTCGCTCTCTCGCTCTCTCGCTCTGTCTCGTCTGTCTGTCTGTCTGTCTGTCTGTCTGTCTGTCTGTCTGTCTGTCTGTCTGTCTGTCTGTCTGTCTGCTGCACAGTGAGGTAAGTCTTTAACCATATAGGTTGCTGGTATTTTTGATAGGCTATAGGTGGCATTTAACTGTAGGCTATTCAACTCGGCAACCGTATGCCCGTCGTCCATTCATTTGATAGGCCTAGCGGGAGCGGGAGCGGGAGCGGGAGCGGGCGGCCGATGGCGTTGGCTTCCAATTCATTTTCAATGAAACCACGGTCTTAGATGCTGTTGATACGCGAGCATCAACGACCGGTTTCATTAAAAATGAATTCGAAGCGACCGCTGACGCGCCGCCCGCTCCACTGTTGTGGACTATAGTCCGCCTACATCACCTGTAACGCCTGCTAAAGCACCAACTAGCTATTCTTCAGTTTTCTTGGTATATATGTTTCTCATATTATGTTATAGTGTATTTTAACCAGAAATATATAAATAGATACATTGTATATAGTTTAATACACTGAATTTATCACCGAAACATACAGCATCCATTAATGTGTATAGGTCAGTTAATCATTAGTCTGCTATCTCAAAGTTTATGTTTGATATGTTTTACTAAATTAGATATTGTCATTTAACCATTTCTTAGAATGCCTGGTTCAACGATGCGCCAGTGCCCTCATTGCCAGAGCAGAGGGAATTGTGGGAACCGGCGTTGTGTCAAGGTGATTATGTGCACAATCTACACTCTTCTCATCATGTTTGATAGTTAAGATGCCTTTTGGTTTTAACCCTCCTCCATCACTCTCTTTCTGTTTATCTTACAGTGTGGGAAGCTGCTTGATTTTAAGCTGCGGCACACAGTCAGGCTTTTAAAGTTTCGTGCCCAGGCCAGAGAATGGGCACAAACGACAAAAAAATCCAGGAACCAAGCAAAGGTTTTAGATAATACCTTTATCATGGTAAGCAAGTCATTTGTAATATGCCAAATAGGGTTATGGTTAGTTACTGAATATGCTAATGTATAAAATGTCTGTTACGGTTTTCCAGTTTGTACTTGCCTGACTGGCAATGGTGTCACTATAAATGTGCCTCTGCATTCCCAATTTGTGTGCATGGCAATGGCATGCCAAACATGCCTCTACCTCGAAAGACAGTTTATGTTTCTAACATTTTTCTTATGTTTTAGATGGAAAAACTTAAGGCCCTTGGCTACTTCCCTCTCCTGCTCTGGGGGAAACAGAGCCAATCGAAATGGAAAGCACAGTTCCATGTTCCCTTTGAGATGCCAGCTGCAGCTCATGCGGTGTTGGAGAAAATATTGATTTTATTTGAGCATATTTTACAAGGTATTGTATTGGACTTTATTACATTTAGTAATCCATCATTTATAAGTATATGATAATGTGAAAGTATTAGAGATACACAAGCTTTAGCATAGCATTTTTTATGAGAAAGTCTATCATTCTAGTTATTTGTATATTATTTACCAAATAATTATTCCAAAGGTGTTACTATGGAAACAATTGAAGAAGCAGGACAGGACGACAGAAGGGAAGATGTAGTTGAGAGTGGGGAGGTGGTGGAGAATGAGGTAGAGGAAGTAGAGGAGGGGAGAGAACATCAGAAAGAGATAGAGACAGAGGTAGAGGAGGTAGAGGAGGGGAGAGAACATCAGAAAGAGATAGAGACAGAAATGGAAGTACAGGAAGGTGGAAGACAGCCGGAAAGAGAGATGGAAAGGATTGTCACAGATGGGGATGTAGAGGAGGGAAGTCAGGCAGAAAAGGGGAAGATGGGAGAACCGGTGACAAATGAGGAAGTTGAAGAAGAGTTGGGTTTAGAAGGGAATGTAGAAGTAAAGGGAGACGAGTCAGGACCTGCAGATACAACTATAGAAGAAGAGAGAGGACAAAGGGATGAGGAGTGGTGAGTGCCAAAATAGAAAATCAGTCAGTTTACTGAAGAACAAAGAATAGCAATGTTTAGACATCTCAACTCATAGGCCCAATGTTAAAGTGTAAATATACCCTAGTGTGCATAAGTACAATTTCAACAAACTCACGTTTGATTTGCTATAATTTAGGTGTCAATTATACTTTTCTTTACAGGAAGTCACCTGTAAATATGTCAGCAAAAAAACAGGCCAAGACTAAAAGGGACAAAAAAGGCAAAGGTAGGAAAAAGACAGTATATATGCAATACAGCCATATAACACATCATTTTATTCATGCATTCTTAATTACTGTGTGTGGAGTATATGTATGTTTATTGTATTTTTTTTGTGACAGAGTGCCAATTCCATGGGTCACTGGATGTTTTCCCTGTGGAATCTGTGTCCACGACTCGCATAAGGAAGGTTAGTGAAAAAACACAAATCAAAAAACAGCAATCCCACATTAAAACTGAAATACTGTTAATTACCTTTTTGATGTTTGGTTAATTCACAAAGATACAGTTGATGCTCAAAATATTTAGATATGGTAGTGAAAAGCACAAGAACTTGACTGCCTGACATAATGTTGTAGATATTCTGATGGAACTCTGCCAAACCTGTATTGTATTCAGTTCTTTAATGTTTTAATTAACATATTAAGGTGTTGGTACTTTCGTGAAGGAACAAAATTACTGCTCTGCCAGTGCATCAGCTGATCTCTCCTTTAAACACCTTAGGGGTTTGCATTTCCCTGGTCTTTGTCCTTACAAATGATATTTTGCTAGATGAAAGTTGTTGGGTGTGATGGATGAGGTAGATGACTGACTACAAAAGAACATAGGTCCAGGTGTGTGTGCTTATAGAGGGGGGGAGGGGGGGGGGTGCTTGGCCTGAATTCCTAGTTGCATTTCGTACAGCCAAACATATATTTGAATCTTTTATACCCCAATATGAGAATATAGGATCATAACAATTCAAAATGTCCAAGTACTTTGGAAACTGGATATATATCTTAATGATGTTATGTTTACAGTTGAAAATGTAATGTAATTTAGCCATTTACTAAACAGACAATGTCTTGTTTATTCTGTGTTTTACTCATTTCAAAGGGGAACAAAGAGGTTAAGGTGCACTGGATGCCTTGTCCATCATGGTAAGATAAGTGGACCTACATTTATGGACTTTTAAGTATTATTTCATCCTACCAATTAATTTATTCTTAAATTTCTAATGTTGTATTTTATTTTCAGTAAGAAGACTTGGCCGCCCACTTGGGAGCCTGAGGGTAACGTCCAGATGACCCTAACTACTTGTTAAAGACCAATAAAGTTGTTTTTCATGGTGAAGATATGTTGTGACTAACATTACACTGACAAGATAGGGGAACTTAAGAAATGAGAACCTTAACTAAAGGAGGAGCAGTAAGGACCAGTTATTTGATAAAGAATGCAATACCACAATGAACTATATAGTTCTGTAATGAAGCCAAACATTGTGCATCTGTTTACCTGACTGTTACCGGATCATGTGTGACCAACACAATAGGCTTAACTAAAAGAGCGACCACTTAAGATGCCAGATCTAATAGCATATCTTGTCATGTAGTAAAATACAAGTTTAAAAAAATAAACCACACTGCAAGATTGGTTGTTTTGTATGCCTAAGCCAGGCAAAGAGCCATACAATGTGCTCAAACTATTTAAGACAGTTGACGCCAATATGATTGCGGTAAGATGGAACAGCAGAACCCAGGATGGAGCTTAATCTAGTACCTCCTGTGTTGAAGAAGTAGAACAGGTCAATGGCTTCCAATACCACATTACTCTTACCATTACATACATGACCAAATACTTAAAAGCTTTTACACTTGCTTGTAAAGTAGACAGATTGTAGCCTATAACTGCGTTGATGAGGTCTATATTCATAGATCTGTAGGAAGAGTGCTCTGCGGACAGACATCCAGATGGGCAAGACAGAGACTGTAAACCCTTTGACATCTAGCAGAGAAGTCTACAACAGTCTTGTGGCAGGTTCTAAAAGATTTGATGTGGCACTGGTGGACGAGTTTCTTGCTGGATAGAGCCTTGACACAGGTCATGAGAGGACCATGGCCGGGTTAAGCATTTGTCCAATGCTTCAGAAATGTGAAACAATTCTGTATATGAAACACTGAACTATACAATTACATGTTAAGTATAACTGTGGGTGAGTAGGGAAAATATGCATTCAAAAGGAATGTTTCTATTGCCATATGTTTTAAGTTGCACACCTTGACAATATGCTACAATGCAGTCAAGTGTGCAGACAACTGTTTTGGATAATTACTGTACATTACTTGCTGGCCATTTAGACAAGCATTCTAAGTCTGTTCTTACTGTACATATTAAGGACTGGGGCTAAATAAAGGCCTACCTACTAATTTAGCCGTAGGCCTACAGTACACCGATAAAACAAGTACATAAAGGCTCATGGGAAATCCCTCGATGCGTCCCATGCAGACCCCCACCTAGACCCTCGCCCCTTGGCTTGAGGCAACGGCCCCGATGGATGTAGGTGGTATTGCATTTCCGGTTAAGTACCCGGCTGGTCCGGTCGTTTTTATTCTATTAACTCCAGTCAACATATCCAAAACTATCTCCCCCAATAGTTTTTGTTCGATTCTCGAACCTGGCTCATACTGCTAGCTTTATCATAGAATAAATAGCAGATAAATAGTTCGCCAAAAACGTTGAACTCCATAGACGTTGAACATTCTTAGGCTTCAAATCAGCTGACGTCGCTAAGCAACGAAGTATACGCTGGGGTTGAAAAGTTACCAGCCATCAGTATTAGAATGTCATAGAACATGCCAATTAATGTTAAGTGAGCATGGTGTAGCATCATCCAGACATATGCACTTTCAGACAACTAATTAAACAAATGTACATGTAATGTGTGTTTTGAAGTAGCCTACTGCTAATAAGAAAAATAAAACAAAACTATTTTACATGCCACAACTGTATCATGTGTTGTTCATAATAATATATTAATAATGGAGCGTTTTACAGCATTAAGAACAGCCGTGTAATAAAGCCTATTATAGAGCATACTTTTTAAAGGTTAAAGGTTCACTAGGCCTAGGTCTGTGTAGGCTATTCGTTATAATTTACCCATGTTGAATCCTTAAACATAATAGTTGTTGAATCAAAGTTAAAAAACATCATAAAGGAATTTACCCATTATGCACACAATATTCACCTGAATATTAGTGCTATTTATAGTAATCAGTCACCCTCACCATCATCTGAGTCAGTTAACTCGACAATGTTCTTCCTCACTGGGTTGATTAGAGCAGGTTTGGAGTTTGCACATATCTGTGCACTTCAGGCCATTGGTGAGACATGTGCACTCTGGCAGTTTGCATGACCTCGTGCACTTGCAGGTGAGCAACTGCAACACTGCATCGGGTGCTGGTGAGCCACTCATCCACTCAATCGCCAGCTTCCCTTCATCATCTGTGGTCCACCCACTCTCCTTTGGATCCGGCACGGAGGGTTGGGTCTTCAAAGATCTCCTCCATATTGCAGCCTGATAGTTGGCACGCATTGCATGCATGAAGAGGCAATCCTCACACGGTGGGAGTTGACTGGACTCTACTTCGCCACGTCTAGCACAGAAGAGTTGGTGACGAAGGGTGTTCACATCTGTTGTGCGGGTAGAATGTACATAAATACAGCATGTGATCTCTTGCAGCTTCTCAAAAAGCTCATCAGAAACATGCCAAGAATGTCCAAGCTCACTGAAAGCCTCTTGGTAGGCCTTGTCAGACTTCAGTAGCTTCAAGGCACCCATCTTCCCACGGCCTGCAAAGGCACTGACGGTGTCACAACCAGTGAAGGCATGCATGCCAAGCAGGGCATCAGAGACCCCACTTCCTAGCGATTGGCCTAGCTTTGTTATGTCCAAGAACCTGGTCCTATTTTGGGTTCCACATTTCTGAGAGATAGGACAGGGCATGTTCTTGTTGAATCCTAAGCATAGGACCAACACATCTGTGTCCTCAGCGGTAATGACAACTGCTTTGTAACCAGACTCTGCTGCATGGAGAGCATTTAACAGCATGCGAGTGTCAGCTTCTTCCTGGTAAGATTTGAGCTCTGTTACCTCTTCCAATTTGTCTTTGTTTAGTTTGAAGCAGATTTCATCACGTGACATACAACGTCTTGTTCTGGAGTTTTTCCCTGTGTTTGGGTCCCTTCTATTCATCGACCAAGAATTTGATAAGACTTGCTTTGTTGGAGGAATTGCAGAGCAGTTTCCTCCATTGTTGGATGTTGTGACCGGGTGCTATGTTCTTGAACTGAATGCCTTTCTCTGTACCTCTGTGGGCTCTTTCCAAGTCATTTATGGATGTCTCCTTGTACACATCAAATTCAACATCATTGCGTTGGCTCTTGGCTCCTTCATGGAGGACCTTGAATAAGGCTGATTCTGCCAGCTGTGCAAAAGTCTTGTCATCCCCTTTCATCTGCTGCACCAAGCTCATCCCATCAATGATGGTTGCTGATGGTTCTGGGATAACATCTACAGGGGCAACGCTTTTCTCCAGCTCTCTCGCTAGAGCAGCTTTATTGGTCTTGCGCAGAGATCCATCGCGATTGGCATCGCCATTGCTTCCAAAAATACATAAGTGGAAAGGGATAGATTAGGAGAATCACACCATGCAATTCTGAAGGCCATACGTGGCTCCTGCTGTGAAATATTGAACTTTGAACTTAGATTTTTGGTCAAAAATTAGGGTTAGGGTTAGAGTTCCTTTTAAGGTACATAGTCATGGCTTGGTACAGTAAATAATTGTTGTAAGTTAAACACAGCCTTTCAATATCATAACTCTAGTACCAACAGGGGCTCAACAGCGCCACCTAGAATCCCACATTTTGGGCTAAAAGTCCAAGTTCAGATGTCCATAGTTCACACCAGGAACCGAGTAGAGCCTTCAGACTGGAATTGTGTTACTCTCCTGATCCAGACCTTTCCTTTGATGTGGTCGTATGACAACATTTTAATTTTTCATCCTGCTGGACTAGACCATGTGTCGGGCATACATTTCAAAGAGACATGAAAAGGTAAAATGCATGAAAGTTGTTTTTGTGTACATGTTTGAAAAATTCCTTAATGATAATGCTTTTATTTACTATTGTTGTTAAGGATTTAACATGGGGCCAAATCCAACTCCCTGCCTGGGATTTTGTAATTAGACCAATATTGACACTCTTCACATAATGTTGGAACCACTTTCTAAGATGAAGATGTTAAATAATGCTAAATGAAGGTTATAAAGACAGTTAAATGTTGACTTGTCGAGTATTGATACTTTATGGCTTGTATATATATTTTAATTGTAATTGTTAAAAATATGTTTAAAATGACGAGTTTAAAAAGAACTACATTTCCCAGATCGCCGCCAACAAGTTTGAACAATAATAGGCACCATATTTGTAGTCCGATTTGTTCATTTAGGTTGTAGCGCAGATATAAAGCTATTAAATATGAAATACAACTAAAAACGTGTACAAATCACGTGTTTATTATCCCCAAAATGTGAATTGATCATTTATGAGTTATACAGCCTACCCACCTGCTATAACCTTTATGATATCAAGGCGAGCATAAGACGTCATCGTTCCGTAATCACACAAGAAGTGTTGTTGGAGTAGCCCGCTATGAGATACAGTGAACCTTAAATGACTAATGGATCCTCATCATGGTACTTTTAGAGCAATAGTGTCAATAGGGAGTAGGGAATTATATAATCTATACATTAAATCATATCAATTAAATGACAAAAGTCAGTGGCAGCTGGTGACTCTTGGGGAAACTTTGGGAGGACAAGAGAAAAAGCACCAGCTACGTACAGTAGTTTACTTGAAGTTAGCTCTTATGTTCACAAGATACTAAAAGGAAAGACAAGATCAAGAGTTTATTTCTTCAGACACTTTTTTTTTAGTTTGTTGCAAAGACAGTGTTCAACAATTACACGTTCATTTACGTAAAACAGGTATCTACAGATTAAACATAACAATTCTTTCTTTTTTAAAAGACAGCAGTAACATTTCAATGAATGAATAATACATACAAGGGGATATACAACACAATATAACACATCTCATATCATTAATCACATATCATTAATAGCTTTTTTATTTTTTAAATTTAGAAATAGAGTCAAATAGTTTTACGTCGTACATGTTCTGTTTGGTTCTTTGTGTGTTATTATGTGTCCGCTTCCTCGTCAGAGCTGTCATCCCTGCCCTCACTGTCTTCGTCTGAGGTGTCAAGGACAATGGTGTCAGTTCCCTGGCCCAAGACCCCTTGCTGGTACAATGTCCTGGCATGCTTTTGCTGGAGCAGGAGCTTGTGGCATTTTGTCTTTAGGACACAGAGAAGCCCGCCGCGACTCTCCTCTGACATGTCCAGGTCACCACCTAAATATGAAAAACATGCAAAACCAGGACCAAGACAAAAACAAATTAAATCCTTATCTAAACCGTAATCATGTCTACACTCAAAATGTAAGGCTACGGTAATCATGTCTCAAAATGTAAGGCTACTGACTCTCATTTTTTACGCGGTTTGACAGATCGTTGAGGGCTCCTGTAGCTTCCCTCAGAGACTCCCAGTGCTGCTTGACCTCCCTCACAAGGATCTGCTCCTCCTCCCTCAGTCTTGACAGCATCATGATGCTGTCAAAGACTGCCTTCTTAGTTGAAAAACCTGTATTGCATGCAGTTAATGAGGGTCATCCACTAAATTCACATAAAACATTAGTATGTTTGTCAGTGTAGTTTAAAGATATTTACTGGTGTCAGGGCATTCCCATGGCCAGCGGTAGTTGTCAACCATGAGTAGTTCATCCGTGGAAGGAAGGTGGTAGATTGACTGTGAGTTAAAAGCCTCAATGGCAGCTTCCAAGGCTGCCTTCTCACCGCAGATTTTCCCCCGGATTTTGTGGCGTCTCTTGTTGCTTTCTAAGCAATAAAAATGATACCAGGTTGTATAATGGTGCATACAAATGCATAAATACATTCTGTGCATTAATTTAGCTGACCTGTTTGGCGGTAGAGCTGGTGTTTTCTTTGCTTGATGCTCAGATAAAGACCCACTATCTTGCTCTGAAGACCAGTGTTGTCTTCTGTACTTGTTGCTATTTAAAACAAATACAATTTCTTCTTACATATATTTCTGTGTAGTGTCTTTGCTTTTTTTAAATACACTGTACATTAGTTATTTGTGCTTCCTTATAATAGAAGATTAATAATCAGAACAGTGCTAATTTTCTGATTAGATAAAAGAGGTGCTTTAATAATGTGTTACCTGCTGCCAACTGCTGTACATCACTGACCCACTGCTGTACATCACTGTCCTGGGCATGGAGCTCTTCCTGTAAGCGTGCCAGGCTCTCACTTTCCTCCGTGATCCTCTTGGCTGTCTAAATAACAACAATGGATGTCTACCAATTAGCTTGTTTATTTTGAAGATAAAAAACATAAGAGGTAAATATTTGGATTATTATAGATTGATTATTATACATAATAAATAAGTAGCTATAGAAATCACATAAAAATACCTTGATGTATCTTTGAGTCAAATATTTTGCCATGTTTTCTGATTTGCGTTTATTCCACGCAACAGCAAGGACAGTGAGCATGTCCGTTCGTGCTAGTAATAAACAACAAATGACAGTATATGAGCAATATTGTCATCATTAACTTATTATTATTCAATAATAATAACAACAATACAATAATTGTAGCCTACTAAATAATGTTACCTGCTTTGGACATGTACTTTGTACAAATTGCAGCCCTGGACAAAAAGGAGTTGACCTGCTCTACTTCCTCCCCAATTGTCAGGCCTGCTCCCTCCTGGTTCCTTCCAGACCACTGCAACTGCACAGTACACAAAAGGTGGACAATAAAATTGCATGCGCACAACTGAATATCAAAAAGAAGGCACATCTAATTCTAGATTTGCATTACCTCACAAGTCCAGTCATGTGCTTTGGCATGCATGACGGACAGCAGTGGGCGCATGTTCAGCAGGGGCCTCAGCTCTGGACACTCAGCAACTACTTTCTTCAAGTATGGCCAGTACTTGCACGCAACATCCGAGCAGAAGAAAGTGACATTTTGCTGTGAGAGGGTGTTTTGCAGGTACAGAGGGTAGGCAAATATTTCCCCTCTGAACATATTGAGGGACTTGAGAAGCCCTCCATGTCGACACACTGCTATCTCAAGGCCCTCTTCGTCGATCTTTGAGGCCGACTTCTGGGCTGACTCCTTGGCCGCTTTCCACTTTGAGGAGCCACAAACCCCTTTACCTGGTGCCTAGAAGAGGTGACATTTATATCAGTTCATCAAGTCAGAAAATGACAACATGTAAAATTGGAGAGGCCGTATAATTAAAATCTGACAGTAAGGGGGGGATTACATGTTTTGTTTTTTCATGCACATGTTCCACGAAGGAGGATACATGCTCATCTTCTGCAATGAACATGCCATCGAAGTAACCTTTCTCTAGCCTAAGTTGAATAGAGAAAAAAGGCATGTCATGCAAAAATATAGTAAATGTATAGTAAACAACAAAAATAAACCAAATATATAAATAACAATCAGTGCATACCCTGGAGCATTAGAAAATCGGTACAGCTTCCGATTACCATCGACTGAGATGGCATGCATGGAGGGACAGCAAGCTGGACATTTAAAGGGCTGGACCCCACAGAAGCTCTCAACCTCGTGCTGGGCAAAGGTCCACTCCAGGAAAGACTTTTGGAATGTGTCTCCACATATTTTACCACTCTGGTAAAAGAAATACATATCAAAAAGTAAACCACTTGAAATAAATATACAGTCGCAGTTCAACATTAGATAGATCTATTTACAAAGGTATACAATCATGTCAAAGCAACTGTTAATGTACCACCTACTTACCCTGCCATAGGTCATGGTTCGTTGATCAAGCATCCCTAGGAATGCTTGACGTGAGACTCCTGGAGCCAAAAGCTTCAAGTCCTGGAAAGACCTGAAGAGCCCAGACTCGTACACAGTCTCAAAATGTACAGAGGCTGGCCAGTACCCAGACATGATGAGATCACTCAGCCCAACTGCCCATGTTGCCAGACAGATGGAGCACTCCATAGCTGGAAGGGTGAGGTTGTAGCGTCCTAATGGAAGAGTTCGAAAAAAGCTGTTAAGTATGCAGCATATACCATATACCATGGACAAGTCTTAAAGAACAACAATTTGCTTGAAAACAACCACTTTACCATTCATCCCTATGAGAATAATGGACTTGCCACTGATCATCCGGCATGAACTTGCTGGACAAGTGCAAATGCTCTGGGGCAAAAGTATCGGGAGAAGTCGGACTACAAATAGAACACAATTAACAGTTGCTTTTTACATCCATAAACAACTAATATTTACAGTATGACCTGTTCAGAAAATGTTCACTCAGACACTTGTGAAGTATGACACACATTAGACACATACCCTGGTCAGAAAAATGATAGGCCTCTGAATGCCTCTTGACTGCCGTGGTGGGACTCAATGGCTGGTAAAACCCACAAAACATGGAGTCCCTGTTGTGGAGAGGTAGGTGATGGTGAACTTCTCCATCACATTTGGTGCAGAGATACTGCCTAGGTAGACAGTCTCTGCACCTCACCACAACCTCATCGGTTTGACAGTGTTGGCAGATCCAGTCCTTCACATGCTCAGCTGCCAATAGATTTCCAACCATGGCCTCCCTCGCCATCTGCCATCTCTCATGGCTCATAGCCTGCCTTTTTTGCCAGGTCATGGCTGAAGATATTTCTTCTGGCTCATTTAACATATGCCCCAGTTCTTCAATGAGTGAAGCTTAATTTAAGGAAAAAACATGATTAAGATCACAGATATTGTTTTCAATATTCCATAGAACAACTAATGCTGGCTGATAACCAGGATCTCATTTATAGCAATTATTTGTGTGAAGAATTGCATGCGGCAGAGGGGAGCAAATACACACAGATCCACACACACAGTAAGCTTGGGCACAACAACACAAAGTACACAGCCAGCCTGTTTAAGTATAGTTAGTAGTTACCGGTCTCTGTTTGAAAAGTAAAATCCTTCTGAAAGGTGGCCACACTGGTTTTGTAGACTGGAAACAAAATACAATGACATGAGTACAGTAGGTCCATTTAGTCAATCTATATACAATGAGTAGATGTTTTACATCAGGTTCTAATACTATAGTGGTACATCCAAAATAGACTACTGCATAAGATTGATTGACTGCTAACCACATGTGTTTTACTTTGTAAAAATGTATGTGTTTAAGGGCTGTGTCTTAAAACACATGGAACTTTACACAAAATGTTAATGCCCAAATGACCACCTCACCAGGATTCAAGGCCTGCCTTCTATTCCCAGGACATTTTGTGGTTCCTTTCCGTTGAGGCCTTCCCACATTTGTACTGCTGTCCCTTTCCCTCCACTGGACAGTCGTGGGACATGGTTTGGCCTTTTTTACAGGCGGGATTTGGTTTTGGTCCTAAAATGATAATAGACTTGATTTAGGTTATGACACACTAACGTTGGTACACCTATATGTAGAATGTATCCTTTCATGTTTGGTGAGTGTGTTTATGTGTTGGGGAGTACAATTTTTCTATCTCGCCAAACCGTAAATATATAATTACTGTTTAAAGACGCATTTAGTTTACCTGTATCTGGTCAAGGAACACATCCCCAAGAAGAAGTGCTGCTTCTAGCGAGCTATTGGACATTCTAGGTAAAGAAATGAAAATGTACAATATGACAAATGTACATGTCTGATATATCTGGGATCTTTACAATACCGATGTTATTTGTCTAATTGGATTTCAAGGCATTTATTTTGGAGACAAATATCAACTGGGCAGAAAACGCTTTCAACCAGTGCATACGCTCTCACGTCACACCTTGGTTCTCACGCTGAGAAGTAGGCTAGGCATAGAGTTAAATTAGACAGTACAGTGGACTACAGTGGACACGCAGGGTTATTATTTATTAGGGTTATTATTTCTATAGGGCTATTATTCTAAGTCTGGTCTAAATACAATTACTTTCTAAGCATCTAAGACCGCGCGGTTTCATTGAAAATGAATTGGACGCCAACGCCATCGGCCTCCCGCTAGGCCTATCGAATGAATGGACGACGGGCATACGGTTGCCGAGTTGAATAGCCTACAGTTAAATGCCACCTATAGCCTATCAAAAATACCAGCAACCTATATGGTTAAAGACTTACCTCACTGTGCAGCAGACAGACAGACAGACAGACAGACAGACAGACAGACAGACAGACAGACAGACAGACAGACAGACAGACAGACAGACAGACAGACAGACAGACAGACAGAGCAGACGAGAGACGAGAGACGAGAGAGCGAGAGAGCGAGAGAGCGAGAGCGAGAGAGCGAGAGAGCGAGAGAGCGAGAGAGAGAGCAAGAGAGCAATAGAATGAGATAGAAAGATGTGGTTCTTAAAAGAGCCTTTGGGTTTGTAGGTAGTAGGTAGTAGGTAGTAGGTAGTAGGGTAAATGGAGCTGCAACAGAAGGTAAAAAAATAAGTAAACAAGAGTATATAGCAGTATATATATTTCTTAGTCTAACCAGCCCATCTGAATTGATGTCAACTATTCTGCAGTGATGGGCAAGCTACTTGATATGTGTAGTGAGCTAAGCTACAAGCTACTCTACAATAAATTCAGCTTCACTACACAAAGCTACCACTCATAACATTTTTGCAAGCTAAGTTACAAAAACCTGTCAAAAGTAGCTTGATACATTAGTAGCTACTTTCAGTTAAACAAACTGCATGCCAAGTCAATGCAATTTTAGTGATCAACACAACTGTCAGTCAGATAAGGGCTAAAATATGTTTAGATGTATTTATTGAACAATAGCCCAATACGGTGTGAGTGGAGATGAGACGATGACAGCCCTCACTGTACTCAGCTCTCGTGAGATCGGCTGTAACGTTAGTAACTGTAGGCACAAGCATGCGCATGTACACGGCGTGTTGTCGTCGACACATAAACATCCTGTCTTCTTAATTTGTGTGTTTGATGGCTGCAGGGAAGCGCTGTTATGTATGAACATCAGAAATGTGCTGGAGAAATTAGCTTTCGAGGACGCTACTGCGCTACTTGATAAATAAAATAGCTACTAAAAAGTTACTTGGTTTTGTAAATAGCGACGTTACCGCCAAGCTACTGTAGTTAAGCTCATCACTGCTATTCTGCCTGATATTATAGACTACTACTGGTGCTCATCTTGGAACATTTCGAGTCCTGCAAGCAGGAAATGTGACATGAGATGCATTTACTAGCTCAGCTAGCTGAGCCCACTCAGATCTGGCAGGCGGGCACTGTACAAGGCCAGCTTGAGATAGCTAATATGCCTTCTATTCTTAAATGTGTACACTGCCATTTTTTTTTACAATAATTGCAATACAGTTGGGCTTCTATGTTTTGTAGCAAAAACAGAGGAATTATGGCTAGCAAATTCATCAAAACGTAGACTTCACATGAAAAATCGAGCAGGTTCAATTATATGCTACTTACCAGGAAGGGGATGAAGTCGCACTGAAAGTAAAAATTTCGCGGGAGATTGTAGCCAGCCAACCAGGCAGGTCGCGTGCCTAAAATTTCGCGGTAGATTGTAGCCAGCCAACCAGCAGGTCGCGTGCGAGATCGCGTGCCAGGGGGATGTAGTCGCACTGAAAGTTACGTTTGCGCGGTAGATTGTAGCCAGGCAACCAGGCAGGTCGCGTGCTCTCGTTGTCCAGGGTTGTCCAATGACATAGTTGACATATTCTATATGTTCTGGGTTATTGTTAAGTCATTTCTTGGTTATAAATAGGAAGATCGGTTAAATACGGGTGGTAACGGACAAGTAAAAGCACGTATCAGTGGTTGAGTTGTAGGCTTTAATAGGTTAGGCTAGGCTAATTGTGTTGCTCCATTGAAATGAATTGGTTAATTAATGAATATTGAGATGATAGTTGTCTTGAGTTGAACATAGTTAAATCAGAAAACATTAAAACACATATCCACAGCCCACTCTTCCATAGCTGGCAAGAACCTGGCCTACAAGCTAGAGCTTTTATTGCCTGTGTGTGTTATAGCCTATATTTTTTTCCTATTTAGGCTATATGTAGGCCTACAAGAATGCTGCTTGGTGTTTGTGGCAAAAAATAAATTACTGTGTGTTTTTAAAGGTGTTTGAGGTGAACATTCCCACACAAAAACGTTTAAAAAAAGTACATTTGGAAGCTTCCGAGTCTGGATGATGACGTATAATGGATAAAGAGTTGATGAAGTTCTGCGTGTGATATAGACGCGTTTCTGCCGATAGAAATGAACGGGAGGGAATTCGCGGATAAACTGCCAGCAAAATTCTGCCGATAGAAATGAATGGGAGGAATTCGCGTGTAAACTGCACGCAAAATTCTGCCGATAGAGATGAGTGGGACGGTTTGCGTGCAGTTTATACGCGAAATCTTCCCATTCATGTCTATCAACAGAAAATGCGTCTATAGTACACGCAGAACTTCATAAACTCTTATCATTTTACGTCATCATCCAGAGTCGGATTTGACTAAGATCACTAATCGATATTGACGTGTGTGGTTAATATTAAGATGACATTGTCTTGAGTTGAACAGAGTTAAATCAGAAAACATTAAAACACATATCCACAGCCCACTCTTCCATAGCTGGCAAGAACCTGGCCTATAGGCTAGAGCTTTTATTGCCTGTGTGTGTTAGGCCTAGGCCTATAGCATATATTTTTTCCTATTTATGCTATATGTAGGCCTACGAGAATGCTGCTTGGTGTTTGTGGCAAATAAAAATTACTGTGTGTTTTGTAAAGGTGTTTGAGGTGAAAATTCCCACACAAAAACGTTTTAAAAAAGTACATTTGGAAGCTTCCGAGTCTGGATGATGACGTATAATAGATAAAGAGTTGATGAAGTTCTGCGTGTGATATAGACGCGTTGAATGGGAGGGAATTCGCATATAAACTGCACGCAAAATTCTGCCGATAGAATTGAATGGGAGGAATTCGCGTGTAAACTGCACGCAAAATTCTGCCGATAGAAATGAATGGGAGGGATTTGCGTATAAACTGCACGCAAAATAGCGAATTCGCGTGTAAACTGCACGCAAAATTCTGCCGATAGAATTGAATGGGAGGGATTCGCGTATAAACTGCACGCCAAATAGCGAATTCGCGTGTAAACTGCACGCAAAATTCTGCCGATAGAAACGAATGGGAGGGATTCGCGTATAAACTGCACGCCAAATAGCGAGTTGGAATTCGCGTGTAAACTGCACGCAATATTCTGCCGATAGAAACGAATGGGAGGGATTCGCGTATAAACTGCACGCCAAATAGCGAGTTGGAATTCGCGTGTAAACTGCACGCAACATTCTGCCGATAGAAATGAATGGGAGGGATTCGCGTATAAACTGCACGCCAAATAGCGAGTTGGAATTCGCGTGTAAACTGCACGCAACATTCTGCCGATAGAAATGAATGGGAGGGATTCGCGTATAAACTGCACGCCAAATAGCGAGTTGGAATTCGCGTGTAAACTGCACGCAACATTCTGCCGATAGAAATGAATGGGAGGGATTCGCGTATAAACTGCACGCCAAATAGCGAGTTGGAATTCGCGTGTAAACTGCACGCAACATTCTGCCGATAGAAACGAATGGGAGGGATTCGCGTATAAACTGCACGCCAAATAGCGAGTTGGAATTCGCGGTAAACTGCACGCAACATTCTGCCGATAGAAATGAATGGGAGGGATTCGCGTATAAACTGCACGCCAAATAGCGAGTTGGAATTCGCGTGTAAACTGCACGCAACATTCTGCCGATAGAAACGAATGGGAGGGATTCGCGTATAAACTGCACGCAACATTCTGCCGATAGAAATGAATGGGAGGGATTCGCGTATAAACTGCACGCCAAATAGCGAGTTGGCGTATATATGGCACGCGAAATAGATGTGTAAACCCGTGTCATAGATACGCAGAAGTATGAGACTGGGTTGGTCTGTCTGTGTTCCCACAGTAAAACTCTTTAGACGCTCTTATCCAAGGTAACATACAGGGGGTGGGGAATTATTCCAACCTGCCAGTGAAAAGGCCTGTGTTGATCCTAGATCATTTTGTATAGACCAGCCATTCCTGACCTTTTCCACTTTGCGGCCTACTTGCATAGCTTTGCAAATTTTTTTATGAACCTTGAATCTTTGGATCCGAATTTATTTCATATTTCTGTTTTAAAGACGTGAATTCAAAATCCCAAAGGAACCTAATTTGCCGTAATTGAATCTCATTCACTAAAAAATATAACAATCACAGATATATAATTACTTTAGTTAGTTATACATACTAAGTTTTCATTGGTTCTGCGGCCCACCTGTATTACTCTTAAGGACCACTAGTGGGCTGCAGCCCACAGGTTGGGAATCGCTGCTTAGACTTAACAAAAAGAGACAGTTAACAGTTAACAGTTACAGTTAACATTAGGTCAAGACAAACAAAGAAAGAAGATTAAACATATTTCTCATGTTTTCCCTCTTTTAACCTTGGTCCTGCAGCAAGGACTTGGACCATACAGTTTCCTCATCTTCTCTGTGATCTGCCTGGCTACCCTGATCTACACCTGGCTGGTGCTCCCAGAGACCAAGAACCACACCTTCCTGGAGATTAGCCAAATGTTTGCAGAGAGAAACAAGGTAGAGATCAAGCTGGGCGATGAAAACAGTCCTACCTGTCTGAAGGAAGTAGAGATGGTGTCTACCTTCTGAGAGATATGTGGTGAGTATTGCATTGGAAAGAGCAAGAATGGTCTACAGTCTTATTTTACTAAATAAATCTTTCTATCTTTTTAAGACCTCTTATCACTTGTCGTCCGGAACCAGACACAGAACTTTAAACTCTGGTGGAATGTGGAATGGAATTGACAATACATCTCAAATAAATTAACAATGTGAATACCCAAGTAATTTAGAATTTTATTAAGGATTATAAATGATAATTGGCAGATTAGAGAGCTCTCTCGCTGTGTTCCACGTCTAGAATATAATCTGCTATTCATTAAACATTTGACAATGTCAGAGAGAGTTTTTACAGATCATCAAAGAGTGAATTTGATATTGCCTCCACCCATTAGCACAACACTCTGACAGCTGTGTGTGTTGATAGTGCAAAGCTTGTGGATCTGGTGATGTAACTCAACACCATGATCTTGTGGTGTAAAGTTAGGGACACCTGTGGTCAGTCTGCACCTGCACCCCTTCATACAAGCTGAGCTGAGTCACTCCCCAGCTGAAGGCATTGCCCCTCATTGTGGAAATCCCACACAACATCTGCTCATTTATCTCTGCCCGACTGAGCACGTAGTCCCACACATTCACGTTCGTCATCTGGCCCGCAAAGTAAGTGAGGCCCAGGAAGCCATCTTGGTCCTTCCCCAGGATGAACACACCCCCGGGGCTTATCGTGTACCCTGCCCTCAGATACTGCTCCTCCCCTTCCAGTCCATTGATCCAGAGCTCTGCCCCTCCAGAGTAGGAGGACCAGGTGATGCAGTAGTTGGCCCAGTCTTGTGAATGGAAGCTGTGTGGCAGGCTGACAAACTCGTTGCCAATCCACAACCCCACCTCAAAACCCATGGTAATCATCAGCTCGTTGTCACTGCCCCCGCTGGAGTAGGAAAGAACAGTGTGCTTGCCACCAGGCAGTGTGCGGACACTCATGCATGCAGTGAAGGACTGCAGGTTCAGGGGATGCTCCAGGTGGGCCAGGACGTAGCTCCCACTAGTCCTGTCTGGGAAATATAGCACTGGTGGAGACAGGGCTTGGTTCTCTAAAGACAGGTGACAAGGGTTAGTAACCTAAACTACTAACTAACTACAGCATTGTAGTATAAAAAAAACTGGTTGATATTATGTAATATAACATACTTGAATGTTCTTCTAATAAAAATATTTATTTCAATAAAACAACATAGCAATACCTATCCTAGCTTATCCTACACCGGGTATACTCACCATTGGAGGACCGTGTTTCCACAACTAATTGTGCCAGAGAAGACAAGTTAGCAACAACAAATAGCATCTGATGTGCTGTATCTACTATATAAACACATTCAATCATGTCATGTTATTAATGGGGTGAAAGTGTTCCACTTACTTGACTCCATCTGCCTTCCTAGTGAAGAGATGAGACCCTCAATATTTAGGAGCTTTGACTCAATGTTTTCTTGGTTACAGGTGGCTACATTTCGAGGCAGAATGACGTAGAGATATACATGTCCATTTTAATTCACATAGGACTCCTGAGAAGTTCCTTAAAATCAAGGGCTAGATTTCACTGGTTAATTCATAACATAGTTCTATCGTAGTTATTTCAGTTCGAAAGGGAAGGATCAATGGTATTGAGTTACTACTAATAATACTGTCATATTATTATTATCAATCCCTTCCAGGTGTACATACTGCCTTTTCCCAGGCGAGGCAGGAAGGAGGATTCCACCACACGGTCGTTGAGGGGCTGAATCGTGCGGTAGTTATTCCATATAGTCTTGTACTCGTGGTCCATCAGAGTACTCTCCAACTTCCTAAACTAAAGAAAGGAAATATACTACTATTCCGTAATCCTTATTCTACATTAAATATTTTATTTTAAATATAATTCCACTTTAGTATAGATAGTATAGTTATATAGTATAGATATTTAGTATAGACAGTCCACATATTTAAATTTAAGGATACTATATGTTTATTGTATGCACCTTCCTGCCAAAGCAAATTCCTTGACTGTGCAAACTTTCATGGCCAATAAACCCCTTTCTGATTCTGATTCTGAAATGATGTAGAATTCAAAGACATTTGATGAACATCTTTGATATGAAAACTACATGTATACCTGATTATGAGAGAGGATGATGGGTGTGTCAAACACAGTCCATAGAATGCTTTCATCACAGGGGGGAGTGGTCAGTGAGCCTTGGTACCTGAAGTAATGGTTTAGGTTCTCAGGCAACATGGAGCGGACATTTATGGAAGATATATTCATGGTCTGCCCTGTAAGAGAAGTGTAGACAAATGAGAAATGTGGGATAAGAGAATCAATGTGTTCCAGGACACACGTGTTGTGTTAATAAGGTAAGAAAAGAAGACGCAGAATAAAACTGATCACCTGCATACTTGATCTTTGACAGATTGTTGATGAATTCACTATAATAGGTGTTCTCAAAATGTCCATCCTAAAAATGTATTTGGAAAAAAAGTTAAAATGCTGCATCAAACAAGAGCAGAGCACAGTGAAGTGGTTTTGAGATATAGTTCTAAATGTAAAAAAATAAGTTTCGATAAAACAACCTCCCAGATGTAAACCCTAGCTGGCCCTGTTAGTTGTGAAGCAGCAACACACCAGCTTCTATCTGCACCACATTAATACTGTTGGGATCCATTAACACTGCTGGGATCCATGCCCCCTGGCTACGCTGCTACAGAAATGACCTCCCACAACTGAAAGTGCCACAGACTGCCAATGGCCTTAAGGCATTTCTATGTAACCAAAATCTCACTCAATGTGCCTGCATGCAATCTCCTGGTCAATAGAGCCTTTTACAGTGTAACTCAGTCTTAGCACAGTTATGCTATCATACATATTGGGAAGTACCAGTGTTGCCACAGTTACTCTGAAAAAGTAATCTGATTACTGATTACTGATTACTCCTTTAAAAAGTAACTTAGTTACTTCACAGATTACTTGATTTCAAAAGTAACTAAGTTAGATTACAAGTTACTTTTTTAGTTACTTTCAGCAGCTGCCAACAACACCCCTGCCGCCTCAACATAAAAATGACAACCGGTTTTGCCAACACTCACTTCATTAAAAGTTAATTTTTAACAGTAATGTACACACAACAATGTACAAAGTATTTTCTGACATTTTAAGTTGAATTTAAAAACGATTTCCTAAAACAAAAGGCTACATGCTTTTATAAAAAAATCTATAATGACAGTCTTTCTTGACCTGACATATTAACATTGTAATGGCAAAACTTACTATTTATGATCTACATTGTTTATAAATGTAACAATTAAATTATTTCCAACATGTTTTATGCACATTGTACCTGTTGTTCACAGCATTAGAGAAGCAAGGAGTGGTTTTACAAAACAAAACAAGTGTAGGCCTATAACACCACATGTAGGCTGATATCATGTCTACATTTGTAACTTTGGCCTAATCTTATATTGAATTGCATGTTATGAGTGAAACAGTGGAGCGAGTATCCCGTGGTTGTACTTTAGTCACAGAAACGGGATTTGCTCTGTAAATTTGACTGTGCAGTGCTGCGACTCCCAAATGTTTCTTCAAATTTGACGTTGTTGTTTTTGTAGCTTGATAGCACGTTGTCGCCACCAGCACAGAGTACAACGAAACCTTGATATTTCCATCTTTAGCTGACAAATACTCAAATAGTGATTGTATTTCCAACTCGAAAATTCGCATCTCTCTCTCTCCTCCTCCGTTGTTTGTATCACTGCGTAGTAGGTCTATGTAGCCTATACACGTGACGTGACCCTCATGCTGAAAACGTGACTAAATTGTCGCATATGCTACATGACTTCACTCCCAGAGACACAAGAAGAAATCAAATATATATTTGACTATTAATGACAAAATAGTAACGCACAGTGACTTGGACAAGTAACTTTAATCTGATTACTAGTTTGGAAATAGCAACGCGTTAGATTACTCGTTACTGAAAAAAGTGGTCAGATTAGAGTAACGCGTTACTAAGTAGCGCGTTACCGGCATCACTGGGAAGTACACAGAGTCAAAATTGGTCCAAAACTATGTTATTTGTAGGTTCCTGTCATACAGATTAGCCCACAATTTGGTCATAGTCCAGTATTAATTGAGCAATTTATGCACTGACCTGAATTTCAGTATTATCTGTATCTCACCTCATAGAAAAAAGCAAGAACTGCCAGTCCATCTGGTTTATCTATGGCCTCGTGGAAGCTCTCGTACCTCTCTGCATTATAATGGACTATATGGAGCTGAAACCACAAAGCATGCACACCTGTCAGTGACACCTATCATTACAAGATAAATCATCACATTATTACAAGAAAATAAGGAATTCATCCCTTAAGAATACTTTCATCAATAAATATACATTGAACAAAAAAATAAAAATACTTTCATGACTTCAACAAATCAAAGAAAGTCAAAACCTATGTTGAAAGGATTAATAGACATATTGTAGAACAGCAGTAGTATAATTCCCTCTAATCTGGAATATTCAGTTGTTTTATGAAATATAAGAACTAACATAGCAAGTACAAAGCAAGGACAATTACACAGATAAAACGTAAAAAGGTTTGCTTCAAATTAGTTGGTTTTCAGTGTTGGGCTGCCTACCTCTGCCATGTAGCGAATGCCATCCAAAGTGTGTTCAGAACCACTGGCCTCCAGGTCCCAGCCCCCCCAGTGCAGGTGCATCTGGACCGCTGTGTAGCGGTCTGGAAGACCCTTGGTGATCGTCATACTAGAAGGCAGGCTGATTTGAACTGTGAAAATGATTCCTATTAATTGTGGGCCTATTGTGTGACAGTTCTTTGAAGTAGTTGATTGAAATAGTAGTCCTACCTCTTTTGCGTGTATGAAAAACATGCATAATCAGTAAACTATTACAATAGGGTCAAATCACATCACAATAAAATAGATAATATTCTGTACCTGAGTGCCCATTGTTGGTCATGAGGAATTTTCCTTTTTGCGTTTCATAGCCATTAAGGTCCAGTTGCAACAGACCAGGGTTGTATATAACGTTGCGCCGCTGAATGTCAATTGGGGACTGTTTTTGGCCGCCGCACGCAGGATAATGGTACGCCCAATGCTTTTGCTCTAGCTCCCCTTCTTTAAACAGAAAAAAATTATATTAAACAAAAGATGAACATACCAAATAGAACACGTAGCCTACCACAATCCTCTTGTCCACTCATCGAACACAGTTTTTTTTTACTTAAAGTTGACAAAACTATGTTGTGCTCTTCTCCAAAGAACCAGAGGGTAACTCCGTGGGATTTGACCTTTGACGTTCAAACTGGACTGCAGGCTTCTATTGATTTTAGTTTTGTTCAAATTATTTTGTTTGAAAATCAGAGTAGCTCAACCCTCCAATCATGATCTTCTTTTTTGAATTGCATAGTTTAGATTCAATAGGCTAAGTAGGCTAAACAAAAATAAGAAAAACTGTACCTGAATATGTCCAATGTATTGCATTTCCTTGAGCGTTTACATGACTAATGAGAAGGTAAAATACAACAAAGAAACACTCCATTTCTGTGGAACTCAAAAGCACGAAACACCTCAAAAACGTTCACTCAACAGCAACACCTGAAAGGAGGGATTGGTAGGCTATTTATAGTCTACAAGTTGTCCAACCGCCCTCTGCTAAACTCTTCCCAGTCTACTCTATGAGGTGTCCTCTTTTCAATATTGATGCCACCCAGGGGCACAGACAGGAATTTTGGGCCTGGCAGGAATTTTGGGCCCCATGAAAAAAAAAGTTTTATCATTTATCGTTTTTCTATTTTTTGGGGCCCCTGTCAGTTGGAATTATTCGAACTTTTCCCCCCTATACGGCTGCCCCACCCCATTTACACCGATGGATGGTTTGGTCTCATCTGCACAAAAAAGCATCACAATGAAACTGCCAATCTGTACAGTCAAAACATCCCTGAATAGTGGAGATCCTCTTCCCCACTCTGCCCTGTTCTGCATCTCAAGGCTACATTGGCATAAGATAGGTGCACTATTCTGATAAGATGGACTGAAGGGTGGCATGCAGAGGAGTTTCTGTCCCCCTACTCTGGGTACAAATTAGGGAAAGGTCCGATAATTCCTCTTCAGCTGTTCAGCCAAATCATGGGACCAACATCCACTGTCTTCTGAGGGTAACTGCTCACCTCTTCAGCTATGAGTAACAGGACAGCAGCAGCTGAATCATATTGCAGACTCCAGAGCAGGTTTGTTATCTTATTCAACATATTCAAGTTCAAGTATTTTATTGTCAGATGCACAGAACAACACAAGGTCAGACTGGGCACTGAAATTCTTAGGACAAGACAATCCCACACATTCTTTAACAGACAAACCAAGTGACCTTAAATACTTTGGATAGCCTACTTCTGCCAGACATTTAGGCTATAAAAACCGTGATAACGTCATAGAATGTAAAACAAAACATTATGCTTTTAATACACTCAGGCGGATACTCAGACCAATTAAACAAGATAAAAATGTGTTTAAAGTCTTCGGTAAATCAGTATTATCCACCCCATTTACACCGATGGATGGTTTGGTCTCATTTGCACAAAAAAGCATCACAATAAAACTGCCAATCTGTACAGTCAAAACATCCCTGAATAGAGGAGATCCTCTGCCCCACTCTGCCCTGTTCTCTCCATATTCTCAAGGCTACATTGGCATAAGATAGGTGCACTATTCTGATAAGATGGACCGACCGGTGGCATGCAGGGGAGTTAATGTCCCCCCTGGCTAATTTGTACTCTGGGTACAAAGCATTTGATTAGACATTTGAAATGTAAATGTTGAAGATTAGATTAGGAATGGTTCGGTTGGTTGAAGAAGAAGAACTCAAAAACCAGGTTGATTGAATAGGTAAAAAGTTTAAGTTTATTTCAGCTCTGTTTGCAAGGCAATCACATACAGACAAAGACGTGATGGCAAAAACCATAGAGAGACACCCCCCATCAAATCTCATCTCCTAATATTTATACCCCCGACCACCCCAGCCAAGAGTATACCCCCTGACTGCGTTGTTGTTGCTCCTGACCTCTCAACGTTCTCAAAGTTCGGTGTCCCAATGTCTGCACTTTCTCCTGAACCTCCCAATGTTCTGGCCCCCCCTCATTTGCCTTCTCTCCCACATTTCAATCCACAACATAAATGAAAGCGCATTCTGTCTGTTTTACTAGAAGAAATAGCAACCAGTCACAATCTGAAATATACCATGGACACTGCACAGTAGGCCTATAATAAAAGTTAGGAAAAAGATTTGACGTCGCTAGTTAGTGCAGTTCTCAAGAAGGCCAACAGAGCGCGCCATTAGACCTGTTTATGTCTACTGCCAGCATATTCTGGTCAATGATTGTGCAGTTTTGCTATTAAATTAAATGTATTTTTAATTATGTTGTGATGAAACGTAGTGATGAAAAATCTTCTGACATTGGCACCCATAAAAAGCTATCAAAAACGTTGTGATACCTTTGTGATCACATAACCTTGCTTGCTTTCTTTTCTACAGGTACACTCTTTCACTTTTTGAGGTTCATGTTGTTTAATTGTACATTGTTAAACTTCATGCTCTTATGGTTCTTCCCTTTGGCACTTATTTGGTTTTTCACAATGTATGCTTCATGTCTTGGCTACCTGCAATGTTTTGGGCTATCTCGTTGTTATGATCAGTGAGCTATGCACTTCTGTAAAGTTCTCTCTTGCAAGTCACTTTGGATAGAAGCGTCTGCTAAATGAATACATGTAAATGTAAACCTGCTATGGTGCAACTTGTGTATTTTAGTGTAAACATTGTAATTGTTGTAATTTTAAGGTTTTCTGAAACTTAAGTGTATTGTTGAATGACAAACCTTTATAGTAGCTTTTGGTTCATTGCCAAATTAAAGTTTTTAGTCCTTAGACATTGGAGGGCCTAAATAGTTTTGGGGTTTAATCCCCTAGCTGGTTTAAAGGAGATTCCCCCGGGACAATTTAATAATTTATAATAGTAGGCTATATTGTGTTCCTCTGTGCCAGCAGATATAGGGCATCAATATGTACGATTATCACCCGGCAGAAATGATTAACTGAAGTTAGTTCCCATCGCACCAAATGGTTCCTAAATAGGTCTACTAGCGAATGAGCTCTATACACTTTTTTTCTCGCGCTCATAGCCGAGGGAAAATAACCACTGAAAGTAAGATTTGTAGACTAGCTGATTTTCTGCACGTACACATCTTTGCGTCATTTTCCGCAGTAATGCGTCATGCATTTCCTTTCACTGCAAATTCTACAGAGTATTTAAACGTTGTAGCTTTTAATTATGATACATATTCAACATCATATATTATAACAGTATATCTTTTTGAAAAATGAAAATTGTGATGAAATCCGCATCCCATTCAACAGGCAATCGAGATGCTGGTGAACTTGCTGTCTTCCTCGCACTCTGGTACCTCGTGAGGTGATTCTAGCCAATCACATTGTAGGGAAGCTTCGCTCCTACTCCTTCCTGATTCTATCAGCAGCCAGCACTGTCACCATAGACTGTCACGACTGCCTTCTCTGACTGCCAGCACGAGAGAGAGAGCACTACTCTTGCACACAGTTAGGCCATACAAAGGTAAGACGTGAAATATCTATCTTTTTTTAACTTTTGCTATGTGGTTCATATAATAAATATTAAGTATTTTAAATACTTAAACCACATTTTATTACAATCCTTATTTTAGGTAATGTGTCTATTGCCAAGTAAAATTGTACATTATGTTCCTCTTTGGCGTCAATATATAATCAGTTATTTAAACCGTTATTCTTACAATTACATATTTTCTGGACTTAAGTTTCTAGAATTCATGACTTGATGGTGGTGGCTTGCAGCTAGTCTATTTTTACGCAAGGCCGTCAGCTGGCGAGATCCATTTAGAACTGCAGTGCATCCAGAGAGGAAAAGGCATCAAGTTGCAAGTTAACTACAAAACAGTCCCCTCTCCAACATTGAAAACCCCCGTTCACTGGAAAAGCAAGGCGATTACATTTGAGATAGATACAATGAATTAAATGTGCCGACTGATCCCACTGAAATCATTGGTAGCCTATGGGTAACTCTTGAGTGCGAACTAGTCGCTGTGACCTAAAAAGGGGTGTGTATTCGGTTTATAATGTAGCTAGCTGCAGCACACCTTTGGAGATGTTTATTAGTCAACGAATTCGTTAATTTGTGTTCTGAAAAAGGGAGTGTCTGGTTTTAAAGCTTAACTCGTTTTATTCATTCGTAATTTCCATGTATCGATAACTAGCACAAGTAGAATCAATATAATGTTGAGTGCGGGCCTTATTCTCAATGTGAATGACATGATGATTCAGACAGATTTAAGAGACACATCGACGCGAATTTCAAAGAATAATCCAATGTCAGACGTTTATTTATTTAATTAATTGTGGAAGCCATTTTATTTAATCAGTAGACTGTCTAGCCCAGGGGTGGGCAATCCTGGTCCTCGAGGGCCGCTGTCCTGCATGTTTTAGATGTTTCCCAGCTCCAGCACACATGATTCAAATGAATGATCATTACCCGGCTTCCACAGAGCTTGATAACAACCCATTAATTTGAAACAGGTGTGCTGGAGCAGGAAAATATCTAAAACATGCAGGACAGCGGCCCTCGAGGACCAGGATTGCCCACCCCTGGTCTAGCCTATCTGTCGTCTGTACCTTTGTTTAATACCAAGTCATAGCAAGCTTTTATATACATATATTAAGCCTCCATGGGTTAGGTTACATTTTAAGCATAACAACAATGTAGTGTTTGAATCGTTTTTTGAGATTGGACTCTACAGCAAGCAAATGGTTTCCAGTCAGACATTTAAGGCCATCGGATTTTCCATTGGTCCAGTAGGAGCTGTAGCAGTTGTAACGTGACTGGGCTTGAAAACTGAATTCATTCATGCATTCAAAAGTCAGTAGACAAGCAAGTAAGGGAAACTCAATATGAGTGGAAAATCCATATCCTATCGAGTTCACTCTGTCCCATCTCTGCTTAGAATATGATGAGATATCAACAAAGTTGCATATGACTGCATCAGTCAAGCTTTAATGTTACAACTTTATCTAATACTTGTGCCAACTTCTATCCTGCATATATAGCCTAACATGTCAGTGTGTATTTTGGTTGCTTGATGCTGTAGTGGATGACATACACTAAAATAATACATAACTGTAGTTACTTTGTAGATACTATAAGGGTATAAGGGTCATAAGGGTATGTATAATGTTCATTGGTGTTGTTGCAATGTTTCATTGCATAGGTGTTTGGCGCAATCTTCATGCTGCAAAGCCACACCCTACTCTGCCAACAGTATGCCATGCTACAGCCATGCTACTACCATGCTTACTCTGCCAAGTACAGCCAGTCTGTACATCTATGATACACAGTTTAGACTATGCTTTATCCAGAAATGTTCATTTCTTAACTCCAGGATTCAATAAGTTGTGTGTTGGTCAATGTTGATTATATCGACACTGCAGAATTATGCTGACTCACTGCTCTGACCACAATGACATGGATGCAGCTCAGCTGACTATTGATTGGTCAATCAGTGAACTGTTCTGTACCAGCGCAACACTAAATGTTTTCAGCTGTTGTTACCTTTGGTTTGCCCTCTGCAGATCCAGCATCATGTCTATCCTGAAGATCCACGCTAGGGAGATTTTTGACTCCCGTGGCAACCCCACAGTGGAGGTCGACCTGTACACCAAGAAAGGTAATGATGAAATAAAGAAAATATGATCTCAGACATTTAACAGGATATCCCTTGCAATGCACACCCATCATCAGATGAATTGTTCTCGAGTTTGCAAAAGTTGAATTCACTAATATAACAACACAAATCCAATGGAACAACACAGGATATTTATGCTCGTACTTCACATCCCAGATAGAATATCACAGTTTAGATGAGTTCAAATCAGTTGTGACTAGGCGTGGCTATATCTCGTGTGTTGTACTTCACTTATACCAGCTCCTCAGAGGGGACACAGATCTAATGGTAGATGAGTGAAAATAGCTCTTGAAACAGCACACTACTAGACAGCATTCTGTTGCTGTAATGATTCCCACAGGGTACTACAGAAAGGACGCACAGTGAGAGGATCATTATTTAATGTCTAAATACCATGACACTGTAGCTGCAGTGTAAACGATACCTTCCTGCCCTGTATGATGTATGTAGCAGTGATACCTGAGCTCTGGCCAACACAGCCCTGCCCAGTCTTCAACAATGACATATGAATGCAGTACTGCAGTACTTTTCAGTGAATCAATAACTCAAATGGAGCCAACGAATGCAGCACGTTTTGCAGCTTGTTGAACTCATCGGTCCAGAATGTTAATGAAGCAGCTGAAAGAGCGATGGTGGATGGTGAGACTCAAAGGGGGTTGTTCCAAGAAACCGTTTTGGAAAACCTATTGGTATGATCCTCTCATTATAGCACGCTGCTTGGTGCTCAAAGTTACTGTAAATAGCAGTTTCAACTCAAGTTCAAACTTTTCCTTTTTTTGAAGATGAGTCCCTGACCTTTTCCCATCAGCTGTTTTGGCATGGTTTGCTTCAGTAAAGAAAGAGAATTGTTTGAGCTGGCAGTGGCAAGTCACCCAGATCTAATGTGTCTCTCATATTACATAACCGGCTTGCCTGTAGTTGCTCTTCAGTATAATGTTCTATTTTCAGATTCAATTGTAATCCTTTAATACTGACTCATGTCGCATTGTGTATTTGATGCTGTGTCAAATATGCAGACTGCGTTTTTCATTTTCCAGTCCCTCAGTTTCACTGCAGATCTGAATGTTGTTCGGAGATTGTACAGAGAATCAATTTATTCATATTTACTTTGTTTATTTAGAAAATAATACAAATATCAGCCAAAGAATCCCAGTGCAGATAGTTGATTTCTTGATGCAGATAATTTGGTAAGCCTGGACCCATGGCCTAAATCACTGATGTGTTTTCATGGTTAAGCTGTAAATCCCCTTCGAGCTGCAGACTCTGGCATTGATTTGACCATGACTTCCAGTCCAATGAGCAGACAGAATAGAAATGTGCCCGTTCAGATTTTCCTCACATGATTGAATCCAAAATGGTGGACTTTGGCACACGGGTGTGCCACCGCATCCTCAGATCCGCTGCACATGCTCAGTTACCAGGGCCTCCTGTTACATCACAGCACACCGCATCGCAGCAGCTCTCTGTCTCCCCCAGCAGACACACTGAGGTCACCGTCTGAGGGGATGCTACTTGCTGATTGGATGATTTCCTGCAGTTTTCGCTCTGTCCTTTCAAAACAACCATTATATCCAGTTACACAAACACATTAGGTTTTCTTAAATGCTTATATCATTTTTTTTCATTTGTTTGAAACATTTTAAACTCGTAGGTCAGTGAATAAGAATAGGCTATCTGTGAGCAGGGATACCTTTTTACAAAATAATACAGGATCAGTTAGCATCCTTCATGTTTTGTGTTGCGTCTGTCCTGCAGGTCTGTTCAGAGCTGCAGTGCCCAGCGGGGCCTCCACTGGCATCTATGAGGCTCTGGAGCTGCGTGACAATGACAAGACACGCTACATGGGCAAAGGTACGACTCCTGAGTATTCACACAGTCTGTTTGAGAAGAGCTCTTGCTACAGTCCAGTCAACCAATGGGTTTCAATTTCAACTCCCTCCCTGTGCATTTCCCGTACTTTTCTGGCCTTCCATCCTTCTTTGTCTCTGACACCTCATATCTTTCTCCTCCTCTGTCAGGGGTGAAAAGAGCTGTTAAATATATAAATGAGTTCTTGGCTCCAGCTTTGTGTAACCAGGTAAATGAGTGTGGAATAACACAACTAGAACAGCAGGGGTGTTCTCTAATCTACAACAGCATGTCGAGTGGATTTTGTTTTGAAAACAAACTAACCTGTAGACACCAATAGACGATCACAGATCTCCCGAAGAACCATGATTGTATCGTATTGTAGATTCTACCTCATATGCCTACCAAAGATTCTCTCATAGTTAATGAAGCGTTTTACTGCCAAGTAGACTTGGGCTGCTCTGTGATCGTCTGTGGTGCCTGTTCTGCTTGGCCTTCTACTCTCTGGGTCAGTGATGGTGTGCTTGTTCCTTGCAGGTGTCTCAAAAGCTGTTGATCATATCAATAAAACTATTGCACCTGCATTGGTTAGAAAGGTAGGAACTTTTATTGTGTGACTAACCTGAAAGTGTCAAGGCTTCAAAACCCTGTGAGGTGTTAAGGCCCGTTCACAACAAGAACTGTTAACAATAACTATATTTGCGTCCACACCAACCTCGACTATAAGCTTATCGCAATGTTGTCTTCCATTTCAAATACGCGGGTGCCTTCAATTCAGATGGATTCTGATTGGTTATAAATGTTGTATCATAAAACGTTATAGGTATAATGATTGTTCTTGATGTGGACGGGCCTTTACACTTGTCATATTAGTCATCTTAGTTTGCCCTGGAAGTAGATTCTATTTTACATTTGAATAAAAACGGTAAGACACAAAGTTGAATCAAGTTAACTGCCAAACACAGCATTTCAGTCTGCCTGTGTATTGCATTAAGGATTACTGGATATACTGTACTCATGTTACATATGTAACCACAGAGGGATAATGAATGCAGTGGTCCTTATAGCAGTGGTAGACCTTTACAGCGTGGCAAGGCCTTGGGATGCTGTGTGTCTGTTAAATACTATTGGAGGCTGCTGGTTTGCATTAACTGGTTTGAACTAATATTCTGCTGGGCTTGTTGTTATTCCTAATAAATGTCACCTATGTCATATACAGAATGTGAACGTTCTGGAGCAGGAGAAGGTGGACCAGCTGATGCTGGACATGGATGGCACAGAGAACAAGTGTAAGCTTTGTCTTCAGTTGAGGTCGTTAATTGACATAATTCAAATTGATTCACTGGATGTGAAATCTGTGCAAAGATTACAAATACCTTAATATATAGTTTGGTGCACATGTTTTTTTTTACATGATTGTTTAGTGTACTATTTATTTACATTTCTGTCATCTCCCATCAGCTAAGTTCGGTGCCAATGCCATCCTGGGCGTGTCCCTGGCTGTGTGCAAGGCTGGTGCTGCAGAGAAAGGCGTTCCCCTCTACCGCCACATCGCTGACCTCGCTGGCAACCCAGAAGTCATCCTCCCTGTCCCCGTAAGGCCACACGACTGTCCCTCTAGTCATCGTCATCCAACCTTTCTTATGTTTGGAGTCAGGTGGCTGAGCAGTTAGGGAATCGGGCTGGTAATCTGAAGTTGACCAGTTTTCCCGGCTGTGAAAAATTACGTTTGTGTCCTTGGGCAAGGCTTCACCCTACTTGCCTCGAGGGGAATGTCCCTGTACTTACTGTAGGTCGCTGTGGATAAGAGCGTCTGCTAAATAGCTAAATGTCTTAATGTCTCTTTAAGGCCTTCAACGTCATCAACGGGGGCTCCCACGCTGGCAACAAGCTCGCCATGCAGGAGTTCATGATCCTGCCAGTGGGGGCCAGTTCCTTCAAGGAGGCCATGCGCATCGGTGCCGAGGTCTACCACAACCTGAAGAATGTCATCAAGGAGAAGTACGGCCAAGATGCCACCAACGTAGGAGACGAGGGAGGCTTCGCACCCAACATCCTGGAGAACAAGGAAGGTGAGAGGGCACCAGGAGGGGAGCGTTCAGCAGAGGATCAGAAACAGAATCAGAAAGCGTTTTCATTCGCCATTCGCTACATTAAACATATAGGAATCCTTAAATATGTGGTGTGACTATACTAAAGGTACAAGTCTACCTAATACTAGTTAACAATATAAAATAAAATATAAATTAGCCAAATAATTTACAATATTAAAATACAAATAGTACAAGAGATACAAATAGTACAAAAGATACAAAAGATCGCTTGTAGAGCAATGTAAAAACAGTATGGCACCAGTCCAATAGACGGGAGGAAGTTGGGCCAACACCTATGTGATTTCGCAATGGTAGTACTTTAGTGAAAAACTAAAGTTAAGAAGAGTTCCTCAGTTAAGAGATGTAGGTTCAACTCTGGGAAACACACTCGCTGAGAATGTTTTTAAGGAACGTAAGGTCTTATCTACTGAGCTTTGCATTCCTATTCCCCCAGCAGTGCTTTATCTACAGTATGTGCCCTCCCTCCCCCCCTCCCAGGCAACCAACCCCCAGCACTGTCTCGTTGGCCTGAGCCATGGCCTGCTGGGGGAGCTCTTTGGACTGGAATGTCCCTTAAGTGCTGATAGACACTTTCCAAATTAAGGCACGACTCTAAGCCACTGAATCCACTGTATATTGGCTCAGTTACAGATCAAGATAGTGATATGGCACATGCCCCAGTGGGGCAGAAGGAAGTTTAGGTCACCATATATTGTTTAAACAGAAGCTTACAGTAATACTGCAAGTACTGTAATCTAAGCGTGGATGCCCTTTTCTTTTTTAAACAAATCACAAGCTAGTTATATTCCTATAGACATGTGATCATAAGGTGCGGCTGTTTTGATGTATCTTGTGCACCTCAAATGTTTTGATGTCTCATCATGAAATATAAGGGATTTGATGTTCATTAAGAATCTACAAAATAATTGCTATATTAATCGTCATGTTTACTTCCCAGCTCTGGAACTGCTGAAGACTTCCATCGCCAAAGCCGGCTACACTGACAAGATCGTCATCGGCATGGACGTGGCTGCCTCTGAGTTCTATAAGGCTGGCAAGTACGACCTGGACTTCAAGTCTCCTGACGACCCCAGCCGCTACATCAGCCCTGACCAGCTGGCCGACCTGTACAAGAGCTTTGTCAAGGATTACCCAGGTCTGTTTCCAAGCACTCTGTCATCCCCATTACTGCTTAAGTTACTCTCAGGTCAGGAGGAGCTCTGAGGGGATGTGCAAGTCTGGTCTATCCTTCTCTCGCTGGGGTGTGTTTAAGGGGCTTTGGCTTTAGAGGTATTGCGCGCCAGCATGGATGCAGTTAATTGAATGATTTATCTGGTAATTAATTCATCTAACAGTGAGTGATTTGTTTAGAATGAAAGTCATTTTTATTTTGTAGTTGAGCCCTGTAATACAAAACAAATACCATTGACCAACATAATACCACATAGGAAGTCACAGTCAAATCACTCATACACAGTATATACACCAATAAGTCATACGTTCGTCATTTAGAACTTCATCCAACATATTACTTACTGCGTTGCCATAGAGACACTTAACAAAGAATTTAAGAGGGGGAGGGGTCTTTCAACATGACTAAGTCTCCCTCCCGCACTGTTTTGGGTCCAGTGGTCTCCATTGAGGACCCCTTCGACCAGGATGACTGGGCGGCGTGGTCCAACTTCACGGCAGACACCAGCATCCAGGTGGTGGGTGACGACTTGACAGTGACCAACCCCAAGCGCATCGCCAAGGGTGTGGACGAGAAGGCCTGCAACTGTCTGCTGCTCAAGGTCAACCAGATCGGCTCCGTCACAGAGTCCCTGCAGGCGTAAGTGTCCGGGGGGCGTCTGCGCTCGCTCCAGTATATATCCTGTGTCGGCAGCACCGGCTAATGGATCTGTATTGTACTTCAGGTGCAAGATGGCTCAGTCTAATGGCTGGGGAGTGATGGTCAGCCATCGCTCGGGTGAGACAGAGGATACCTTCATCGCTGACCTGGTGGTTGGGCTCTGCACTGGACAGGTAACCCATCTTCGATGCCTTTGTAGATGCTACTGACTGAGATTTTGGATCGTCCAAATGTCATATATCATATCAATGTTGTGCTTTTTATTTTCATCTCCAGATTAAGACTGGTGCCCCTTGCCGATCTGAGCGTCTGGCCAAATACAACCAGTTGCTCAGGTGAGAACTGACTTTTAACTCTTCAAAGATTTAATAATAATCACTAAACCTGTGTGTATATATAAACGTCAATACATTCGTATAACTAATGAACTAATAGCTCCTTTTTCTCCTCTCTCTATCCCAGGATTGAGGAGGAGCTTGGCGACAAGGCCCGCTTCGCTGGCCAGAACTTCAGGCACCCAATCTAAATTGTTCACCTGCCTCAGGCCTGTCTGTTTCCATGGTGAATACTGCCCATACATTAACCACGCTAGGTTACTCCCCCCGTCTGGAGGGAAGGTGGATCGGCAGTGAAATCCAAGGTTCCAAGTCTGTGGTCTGTGGTACGGAAACCTGTATTTCCTTGTTCTCCAAATTGTACTACCCATCCTCTACTAATCTTTGGCTACCCAATTGGTATTGGTCTATTTGTTTGTGTCCGTGTATCGCGTGAGAGAGCTTTGTTTTTGCTTCTCGTGAGTTGTAGTGAATCTGGTTACCTCCTGAGTATTCAAGTGAAGAGCTACTGTAAGTTTAGCACTGTGCTGCATTATTGAGCAGTTAGAAGAGTACCATATGTGCAATGTGTCGCCTCTGATGAGTTTTAGTGTTGCTGTAAGCGTTGACGGAATTCAAAATAAACAATCTCATATGAAATGGACAAGATATCCTAGTGTCTGTGCCTTTTCATTGTTCCTTATCAGATCATGGACACACAGACCAGGAAGTCCTTGTGAAATGGTAAGATACAGGTACATTCTGTGTAGGATATGATGATGTCATTAAAAGGGAGTATATTAACTTGCTATAGATGTTCCACTTTTAATCCCACGCATCATGAATGATCGATGAAAAGGAAACATTGTGGGGCAGTTTTTTTTTATGTAGCTTTAGTTATCAACAGTATACAAGGGACACAATGACCTGCTGTGAGTAAGTGCTGTAACAGGAGTGCCACTAAGGGGCAGTAGAAACTAGAAACATAACCTGAAGTATGAGGCACCATTTTTGGCCTCCTGTAGGTAAATAGATCCATGACTGCTTTGAGAAGCAGAAGTTATTGCTGTGTGGGGTAAGATTCCTTTTCACTGGCCCTAAGTGATTGCTAGTTGATTATGTGCCATACCAGGTAATTACTGAATATTTATTTGTATGAACCTGCAAGTAGCAGTTGCACCTAAACATAGTTTATATCATAGGGCTAGCTAAAGGTAGACACATTTGGCATTGGGATGGGCATTTTTTGAAGATTCTAAATGTAAGCATTGTAACTGGATTTAACTGCAGTTAACGGAAACCTTTCTTGTTTTAAAATGCAAATTATTGTATGTATTTCCTTGAGTCACCTGCCACCTGGTGGTAACGTCTGTCCTTCACATTTTGTTCGTTTATTATTAGTTTCAATAATGGAGAGGGTGGACCTTTTGTAAGAAGTTGACCACAAAAGCTTTGCAGTTAACCTACATTCTGTTTAGGAAAAAAACGACAACGCCACAAGTCGGTATACAAAGAAGGCATACAGAGACAGTTTGTCAACATTTTGCAGATAACGTAAGAGATTAAAAAGAAAGGGCATGACAATTTGAAAGGCGCCGAAGTAGACACTACTACCACTAGGTGGCGGTAGACACTCGATTGTTTGAAGACAACGTTGCTGCTAGAATGTACATATTTTGCTCGGTAGATGACAGTAGTTTACCAGTAGAAAGAGAAAGCCTATCTTCATCAAAGATGAAGAAGGCGAGAGCTGTCATGCTGAGTTCCTCTCACTTGTCTGTGCCTCTTTATACCTGAAGGAAAAACATCCTGACACAGATTACTCCCTCTTTACTCAGTGCTCCATCATTTATAACAGCATTAGCAAACGTGGTCAGTTGCGAATTTCAAGTAAAAAAGCCACACAAGTGAAGTCAAGTGGCTTGCATCTGACTACTCCCCCAGTGGTCGCGGTGCTTGGCTTTGCTACCCGTGTGTGCTATTGTTTGTTGTTGCAGTCCTCATATCTCAAACAAATCACAGATGTTGTAGAACAAGATTTTTAAGGTAAGTGTTGCAAGCTAACTAGCAATGCTGTAATGTTGTGTACATCATGTAACTAGTGCTAGCTAAAATGTTGACAAATAAAATATAGCTAGTGTTAGCGATGCTATCATAGGTAGCTAGTCTTATGAATTAGCTGAATGTGTCACTTTCTTGCTGTTGATGACAACGAATTAGCCAATGTAGTTAGCATTAGCTAGCTAGCGTGGATAGGGGCGGGTGGCTAGCTGCTAGCTAGCAGTGCGGTGGCAGCAATGCTAGCGTTAGTGCTGAGCTGTGCTAGCTAGCTGGGTAGCAAGCTACGGTGGTAGTGATCTTGCTACATTGTTTTGAGGGAAACACTTATGGTCTAGATAACGTGGCTACATTTGAACCAAGGTGTTCTGACTGCGTGTAGCTAGTTCCTAGGCTGATTTGTCACTATCAGCAACACTAACGTTGGTTGATAGGTACTAGTTTTAGATAGCATGCTAGACGCATCAGCTAACTTGCTAACGTTAGCAGCTAGATTGCTTCTAGACACATTGTTTGCTGTTAGCAATGTGATCCAGTGCTACACAGTATCAAGCGTTTCTAGTTTGAAAATGTTTCACGTAGCTATGTAGTTGCCAGCGTAATCCCACATTGTTTGATGTGATGTTCTGATTGAGCTTGTTTAACAGCTATGCATCATGTCAGATTTAAAGTGTCATGACTAGCAGCAGCATGCCTATCATGCTTTGTTGTGTTTGTCTTGTGATGTTGCTAGGAGGGAAGAAGTATTGAGGTAGGAGGTAGTTCTAAAAAAATCATAGCAACCTGTACAACTACCTGTCTGGAGATATCTTTGATTGACTACTTTTTTGTCTCAGTTTTTTTTCTTTTGAAATAATTGAGTTGTATATGTGAGTTATGCCCAAATATCCAGTGTTGATTTGAGCTTAGACAGAATCAGTCTATCAATCTTCTGCTTTCAGGTCATTGCACCTTGAGGGAATCTAATGGCATTTTGGCATGTATTCTGACACCAAATTACTCAATCTGTATTCTGCAGTGAGGTTGATCTAGATAGCTAGAACACTTGAATAACTGTGTCAATTTGATAATTGTTGCTCTAGACAACTTCCTGCCTAACGTCCCATTACAATACATTGATTTCCCTTTTAACAATCAAACAGGCCTCTGATGATGCAGCGCAGTAGGTTTCGGGAACGATGCGTCTTGTCAACGTCTGGGGTTTGATTCTGACGGAATAAGAATCATCCGATGAGTGTTTGAGGTTCTCTGAAACGGCGAAGCCTTGAGATTTACCCGAGGGGGGTAGTTAGGAATTGCTTAAGGATTGATTTGAGCGACAAGAATTGCCGGGGAGTGATGTGTGGCAAGTTGAAGACATTGCCTGCTGCTCTGAAGTGTCAGACAAGCTGAAGGACGATCCCCAGTGAAATCCTGCCTGTTCGCTGTGCTGTGCTAGCTCCTCTTTGTTGGCTGATTTGTCAATATGCAGGATTGAGAATTCAATGTTTTCATGCTGAGCTGGAATGTCAGCTCTTGCTGTGTTTTTTTTCACCTAGATTCCCTTCCACAGAGAATCTTACCTTCAGCTGCGCACGTTATCATCAAAGATTCCAACACTATTATGCCTGGGCCCAGTCGAAGGCTCCAGTGAGTTATTGTGTTACAGTGAATGAGATGATATCCACTGGGCGGTTTTCTATCGAAAGCGTTCTTCACCCTTTTAAGACGGTTATTGTTTCAGTCGGGGGCAGATGTAACTCTAGGCCTGGGCCTGGTCGTTTTTGTGGTGAGATTTTACGGATCTTAAACGTCAGCTATTTTACCGGTGAAACACGACGGCGGCATGAAAGTCAGTTAGTCCTAGCTGTTAGAGGGGTCATAGATCAGAGCGTCTCCTGCCAGACGAGGCCGTGGATACCAGACGTGGCTTATTTATCAACAGTGAAATCTGCCACACACTCTCTTGTTCTTCCGGCACGTTCTCGTGAGGCTTTGTAACGCCAGTATGAAAGGCAACACCAGACATGTCGGAGAGCGTTTCGCCCTGAACCATTTTATTTGTTTCTTCCCCCTTCCGGCACGTGTTTGAAATCCATTTCAGTGAATCTGGTTACAGAGGAAATTAATGCTCCGGACAAGGGAACAACGTTCTCTCAAAGACCTCTTGATGGGTTCTTGAAGTGTCGTATATTCATTAAAAGTAACAATCTGTCAGCACTTACTGACAGCAGGCACAACAAGCCTGCTCCCGCATTGTTCTCCAAAGATGTTTTTCAGTTGCGCGTGCCAAAAGCAGGGTAATTGGCTGTAGCTGAGCCTTGCATGTGTTGTTTTAAGATATTGGGCTGACACACGCAGGGCAGGCACACTAGCAGAAAGGAGACAAGCTCACTGTTCCCCCCCCTCCCGGCCCCCCCTTCCCCCTCTCGTCTCTCTCTCTCTCTCTCTCGCTCTCCTTGAATTCTCCCTGTCTGAGGTGAGATGGTGGATGTGTCTTGTGTTCCCTGACAGCTTCCCCTCACCTCTCATAACAGGAGATGCAAGACGAGGCAAGCAGCTGCATCCTATCTGGTTTGATAAGGGGGGCTGGCCGAGGCTGTCCTGTTGGCATACAGCTGGTGCGGGGCGATGGGATCACTAATGGCTGTATATGTTTACCAACCCTGAGGGTCTGGCAACATGCAGGTGTCATGACGCCGGAATCAGATCTGTTTTCCTCCGAATAAGAAAGCCACGTGATTTAAGATCCCCTTGTGATCTGTGGTCACGTTTAACACGTAGTATTTGATCTAACTCGATCATCCATGTTTGGTCAGCACAAATGTAGCCCAGCGCTGGGCTTGTTGTGTGATTCAGATGTGAGGAAATAGACAGCAGCCTATTCTTCCTGCAGCCCATGTGTTGATCCAACAGTGAGTGGAACTGAAGTCTTTTGCTTCATTCCAGCGTCGTCTCTGAGTGATAGCGTGAAAGCAGTACAACCCGTTGCCCCTGGCGATTCCAGATGAGCAGAGTGACAGTGACGTGTTGCGAGGCCCGAGTGAAGGGACAGACCTAAGCAGAGAGACCTCCTGATGTGAAACGTAAGAAAGGCAATCAAAGTAACCTGGGTCCGTGCGACGGGGCTCGGTGGATTAAACAAAACGGCCGTTAGTCAGAGATCTGTCCGTCGGCCCTCTCGGTGGAAGAGGCAAATGAAATGGTGTATGTCAGCCCCAGCCCCCCTGGGCAGAGCGGGGGAGCGGTGTGTGTGGAGCCGCTGTGTGTGTGGAGCCCCTGTGTGTGTGTGGAGCCGCTGTGTGTGTGTGTGGAGCCGCTGTGTGTGTGTGGAGCCGCTGTCTGTGTGTGGAGCCGCTGTGTGTGTGTGGAGCCGCTGTGTGTGTGTGGAGCCGCTGTGTGTGTCAGTGCTGATTAGGTAAGAGATTGCCTCATGTAATGACACGGCATGGCGCTAGCGGTGCAGAAACACACACAATGCACACCAGTGTTTTACAAAGAGCACCCCCCCCCTGCCCTGCCTGCAAGCAGCCTGCCTGGAGAGCCTTGTAATGCAGACACTCCTGCAATATTACAGCGGCTTGATGACGCCCTTTACCACAGCCGCACACGCACCTTTAAACACACCTACCACACAAGCGCACAGGGCTGTGCACAGAAGCCAAACATATAGCCCACACACTCGCACGGTTCTGTAAACAGAAGCAAAGCACACACACACACACACACACACAGAGTATTGTTAACACAAGCCAACGGTCTATTTTGCAGTCTGCTGTCTTCCTAGGCTGTCATCTGTTGATGAAGTGAGGAGGAACTGTAGGAGTGAATACAGATGACAGTACGACAGGATCTGAACAGTCGGGCAGCCTATCAGAGCTCGGTTGCCGCCCGCAGAACTCCGCCTCAGGTAACGCTCTGTGTAAGACGCATCTGTTGTGCCTTTTTGCTGCATGATAGTAAAGCCTTTCAAGACATTCGAGGGGGAGGGGCTTTCCTCTCTGATGTATCGACACAGGGCCGGAGAAATAAACATTGGGTTAGTGGTGTCGATACGCAGCAGTGTAAATGCCCTCTTCCCCTCCACCTTCCCGTCGTCCAATTCATCTTGTTGTCGCGAAAGACCTAAAATGACAGATAGGTGTAAAGACTAGGGCCTGACAGTTTCCTGACACCTCATTAAAGGTGAATAATAATCAATACCTAATCAGTAATTATTAGGGAGCCTGTGTGGGCGTACGTGTGCGCGAGCAGCTGCTGAATTATGCGGTGTACTTAATTGATTCGTTTCATAGAGAGAGAGAGAGAGATCAATAAGAAAGATGCAGGCGACACATAGCAATCTGGGAAACGATCAGACAAGGGTACATTTCTCCTTTGCGGTTCATCCATGCAGAAGGAGCGATCATTTCACTCATTTTCTCATTACATTCCTGCATGCTGGAGAACTGTAGCTCGTCTGTAAGTATCTTCCTTTAATAGGCCTGTGCTTTGGCTGATATGTGTGGCTGAGGCTGTTGTATCACAGAGGGACGTCTAAACACCAGTCTCCCTTTCATGCTGATATTGAAGTGTCTTTCTGGATTTGGTCATGAAGCAGTCAGGACAGAGCTGTGTGTGCTGAGATGTGAGTGTGTGTGTGTCTGAGAGAGATATTGTGTGTGTGTGTTTGTTTGTGTGTGTGTGTGTGAGAGAGAGAGATTGTGTGAGTGTGTGTTAGTGTGGTAGTGTGTTAGTGTGAGTGTGTGTGAGTGTGCATGCCTGCAGCACAGGGGCCGTGGTGCCGCAGAGCGAGGAGGACAGACAGTGAGGGATGCGTGAGCGGGGAACACATGAGCGTGCAGTCCGCTCGGCTTCATACCGGTCAGGAGGAAATGACCCGCACGGAGTCGGACTCCCTTATCAACTCGCGCTCATAAATTGACCTTATCGCCGCCGAGCGGCCGACACTCCCCGTGTCTCTGTCCTTGCTCGCCCTTGTCAGGGTCGAGGCCGGCGAGGCTGGCTCAGGGGCTGAGCCGCGGGGGCCGACTCGCTCTAAGAGGGACATCTTGTTCTCCCTGCCTGGGCTCTGCGGTGGGCGGAGGAGAGAGGATGAGGTGTGTGGATCAGGAGGATGTTTGTCACCGTAGCACTTCCAGTTTAACACATGGCTGCAGCTGTGTCAGAGAAAGGCTCTCTGAGTGAAGGGAGAGTGGAGGGAGGGAGAATGGAGGGAAGGGAGAAGGGAGGGAGGGAGAATGGAGAGAAGGAGAGAGAGGGGGAGAATGGAGCACAGCAGTGCTATCTAATGGATCAATTTGTAATAAATCTGTTGCCTCAAGCTGTTATTGTTTGCTTCTGTTCAGTAAAAGGTGTCTGCATGTCTGGGGACGGGAAGCGCTTGTTGTCTTGGACAGAGCAGCAGTGGAGGAGGGCTAACGCCCTGCATATCTCAGCTCACCTGCAGTCAACAACACGTCTGGCTGGCTGCAGCCCCGCCAGGCCCGCTTCCCCATCCTGTCAGCCCATTAACAAATACAGCTAGTCAAACGAGGGGCTCCAAGCGATCGATGGGCTTGATGGTTTAATTGAGGAAGAAACTCTCCCCCTCGCATAAAAACTTCTCATCATCTAATATCAGCTATTAATCACCATGAAGCAGATATCGATCAGGCTATCGGTCGAGTCGATGTATTTACCTAGACTCATTTCAGAAAGGATAACTCTATCAAAGCCTTCTAAAGGGCCAGGCTGGCCTGTGAGAACGTGTGTGTAGGGGCTGTTGTGAGATTGAACCGTTAACTTGATGAAAAGAAAAAGGTTTGTAGGTTTGGAGTACCTATGCGGGGAAGCAGGGAGGACCTCCACTCCCTCTCCTCCAGCAGCCATATGGGCTGGACTAATTGTGTTCTACGCCGAGCGTTTGTAGGGATCCTTTGGGGATTTGGCAAAGTGCTGTATCTATAATGTCACCAGCGCTGGGCTGGCTCATGAAAGAAACATTAGCAAGTGAGATGAGGAGACGTGGGAGGCGATGCAGTTCAAGTCAACACAATTATTGATTTGATTCAAATGGAAGTGTTCCAGTGGTGGATCCGACGCGTTAGTGATCTCGTAGCCGTCGCAATTAGGTCTATTGTGTCAGGTCATTGTTCACGTCTGGCTAAAATATTCAAGCTGTTTGAATCCATTTTTTAAAGTGAATCATATTTCTAAGGGCAAATTGCCATATTGTACAGCAGGGAATTGGGTTGGCTTAACAAGGTTGTTATTGTTCTTTTGGCATGCAGTACTAGGCCTTACAGGGAGTCCAGTAATCAGTCCTCATTGAGATTATTAGCCCTAAGCACTGATGGAAACCAACGTTGCTCGGTTGAACAACGTATTAATTGATGACGGTGCTGAAGAATGGATTTCATGCAGTGGCTCTGCAGAATGGACTAAATTGGCAGTGTGCTGCCATGTAAATGGTTTTACTTGCGCGGTGGGTGCAGATTCTCTCTGTCATCGGTTCTGAGTGCAAAGTGTGACAGGTCTACAATGCCCTATGACACTTCTCTGGAAGATCTAGATCTATAGATGGGGCAAGGGGTGGAGGGTGGGGGTGAAGGCTGTAGGATTGGGGGTGGAGGGTGGGGGTGGAGGCTGTAGGATTGGGGGGGGTGGAGGGGTGGTGGAGGCTGTAGGATTGGGGGTGGAGGGTGGGGGTGAAGGCTGTAGGATTGGGGGTGGAGGGTGGAGGTGAGGTGGGGGTGGAGGCTGTAGGATTGGGGGTGGAGGGTGGGGGTGAAGGCTGTAGGATTGGGGGTGGAGGGTGGAGTGGGGGTGGAGGCTGTAGGATTGGGGTGGAGGGTGGGGGTGTAGGATTGGGGTGGGCAGGTTTGAAGGGCGAAGATGAAACCGGTTTGTTGTGTTCACGCTAACAGTTTAGGTGTAATTATTGAAATGGATGTTTGCCGCAGCGCCGTAAATCGTCTGGATCTCTGTTTAATGAAGAGACGGAGGCGGCGGTAGCTCTGCAAATAAAAGGTAATCAAGCCTCCACATCGTCCCTGACGCTGGGCAGCCCCAACATGAAGCAGCACAACAACTCCTAATGAACTGAGAGGACGGGGAGGCTGACTCCAGCGCTAGCTAGACACACGCTATACACATGTTAGGCACACGCTAGGCACGCGCTAGGCACATGCTAGGCACACGCTAGGGACTGCTCTAATGAAGATGTGATATGTTTCCTGTAACTCGCTACATGGCACCACACCATCACCACCCACACACCACACACACACACGGCCTCCAACTCTTATCCCCCAACACTGTGCTGTGTGTTTGGGAGGGGGGGAGGGGTCATGATGGGGGAGAGGCTAAAAGGGAGAGAGAAGCATGGATGTCCCCTCAGATAAGCGACAGGGTTTTCTGATGACACTGAAGTTGTCTCTCTTTGTTGTCCTTAAGTGTTGCTTTTCAGATCCATGGCCTGTCGCTCGACTCCTCCTCTCAAAGCCTTCTGTCCTCATTTAGGGGATTCATGGAAGTCAGGTCATGGTTTTGTTCCTTAGAATTGAGCCATTTTCCATGGTTACAAGGTGAGGGTCCTTTTAGCGTTGTGTGGCAGTACTGTGTGTGTGTGTATGTGTGTGTGTGTACGTGTGCGAGAGAGAAAGGGAGTGTGAAACCCGAACTGGCTGCATATTTCCTGGCAGCTCTCCTGACTATTTACCTGTGAACGTGTCCTTTTGTGCGTCCTCTTTGTGAGCTGATCCGCGCGAGGCCGTCCTCTGTGGGCTCTGGCCTTTGTTGTGCAAAGTATGGCAGGTGCCTCGAGGGAGACAGACCTGTAGAGGAGAGGAGGAGGAGGGCTTCTTTTGGTCGTGTTCTCCCCCGTCTCACGCTCCCACGACACTTCTACCTTCTGATATGGTTTCTTTGCTCTCATAAATGGGGCAAATCAGCTCACTGTTGAATCCCGGTCACTTAGCCTAACTTACTGACGTGTGGCCCCCAGAACCCCTCCAGACCCCCCTCCCCTCTTCTGTCCATAAAGCTTTTAAACGGCTCAGTGAAGGTCATTTCTCTTCCCAAACTATCGAGTGGAGATATGTCATAAATAGTTTCTCACTGGCTTTTTGTTGTTGTTGAGTTCTTATAGATATTTTCTGGTACCCTTGGATGCCACCTCAGGTAATCTGCCAGGACTGTTGAGATTCTTGTCTATTCGTACTGGTTTTCCTCAGGTCTTTGTTTATCCTTCGTCAGTCAGTACTGATCTGTATCTGTAAACATAAAATGGACTGTCTGACGCTAGGTGAGCTAGCAGACATCCGGCTGTGCTTGCCTCATGTCTCTCGGTGCTGACTGGAATGAAAGCCCCATCATTCTCTGGACAGCTGGCGTTTTACTTTTCACTCCAGGCTGTCGCCCACTCACACTGCCAGCCTGAGACCTTTGCTGCTTACACCTGGACAGGTCTCTTTCTCTCTCAACTACTCCTTCGCTCTCATCCATCTTTTCCTCTGGATTTCTGTTCTCTCTCCGTCTTGTTCTCTCTCTCTCTCTCTCTCTCTCTCTCTCTCTCTCTCTCTGTCTCTCTCTCCGTCTTATTCTCTCTCTCTCTCACTCTCTCTCTCTCTCTCTCTCTCTTTGTGTTTGGCTTCTACTCCTCCGTCGTCTCCTGCTAATCAACAGCAGACTCAGAGAAAAACCTGTAAGAAAACAATGCAGAGTGCCGTCTCCCCCCCCCTCCCCCCCGAGGCCTGTTGTCTGGCCTATGCAGCTGCTGAGGGACTCGCCGCCACCACAGCGCCAGGGGGGGGGGAATGAAAGAAACACGTCTTTTGTCTTTGTCTCACTTTCACACCTCGAGAGCTCCTTCACCTCGCAACGCCGACCGTCTCCTCGCCATTAGAGATGGTGAAAGCGAGTAGGTGCACGTGACCGTCTCTGGGAATACAGTTGTGGAGGCGGGGTTTCGTGTGTGTGTGTGTGTGTGTGTGTGTGTGTGTGTGGTGGGGGGTGTGGGGTCGTTGCTGAGGGGGTGCAGGAATTGACAGGTCTGGATGAAGATTGTCTTGCGACTCTTGAAAAAAAAGTGTTATGTGGAACCGGTGGGCACAGGAGTTGTGAGTCTGCCTGGCCAGTGACAGATGCATCATCCTCTCCCTCTCTCTCCACTACATTTACATTTAGTCCTTCAGCAGACGCTCTTATCCAGAGCGACTTACAGTAAGTACAGGGACATTCCCCAGAGGGCAAGTAGGGCGAAGTGCCTCGCCCAAGGACACATTTGGCACGGCCAGGAATCGAACTGGCAATCTTCAGATTACTAGCCCGATTCCCTAACCGCTCATCCACCTGACTCCACTAAAGCACTCACTAATGTTAGTCCAGCAGTGATTTTTCCCCCTTCTCTCCTCACCGAACGCCCTTTTAACTGTCCTGTGGAGCCTTTAGTGGAAAACCTCCCGGCTATTTGAATGAATCCTCCAAGGGCGGTGTGTGTGTGTGTGTGTGTGTGCTGTGTGTGCCTGTGTGTGTCTGCGTGTGTCTGTGTGTGTGTGTGCCTGTGTGCACGTGCGAGGGTGTTTATGTGGAGTGTTGCTTTCAGCAAATCTCTGCAGCACCACCTGATTTGACTTGGTAATGGAGCATTGATGAGTCTGAGGGGGAATCGTCCCAAGGAGTGGGAGGGGGGCCGGGGGGGGGCGTTCGGGAAAGAAACCAGTGTTAAATATGCTGTCAGGTCCCTCAATACGGAGGATAAAAAAGGGACTGCGAGAGAAAAGGGGGCAAATAAGGAGATGTAGCTGTCATGTGTTTTGATGCCTGCAGCCGTGTGGTCTCCCTGTAGGAGCGTGCGGTCTCCCTGTAGGAGCGTGCGGGGCTAAGAGGTTGAGTTAGCTTCTGATGCCGGGGCGCAAGCGCTGCGTTCCTGTTTCACACGACAGCACGGCGAAGGGAGAGCCGTGCCACAGACGGAAGATGACTTGGGTTACGTGTTCATTAGCTCTGCTTTGTTGAGAACACTATTGAATTCAGTTTGAGCTCATGAAAGGCAGACTTAGCCATGAGCCGCTACAGTAGGGAGATAAGTCAGCCAAGAAAGTGGAGCCATTATCTGAATGTAAACACGTTTGTATTGGTGCTGATGTAGTTACTAGCTTGATAATTAATCTCCTTTGTTGCATCAGCTCCTTAACCCGCCCTTCCAAACACACACGCACATACAAATGTAGCTACACCCAACAACCGTTCACAAACAGGAATTCCTACAGAGCGAGAACCGCAGAGCTTTTTTATTTTTTATTAACTATTGATCCAGAGATGAAATGGGAGTCGTTTAACATCTCGCTCCCCCTGCTGCAGACTCCCTCCCTGCCTCGCTAACAAAAGGCTGCCTGCCACAGAGGGATCCCTCACACACAGCACAGGGCTGCTGCTTCCTGTTAGCGCGGCGGCTAGTGTTGCAATTAATATGAATGTGCTTTAAAGCAGCCCTCTGCCGCCCTGGGATTCTGTAGGCAGAGAGCAATAAAGAAGCAGGCAGTGGAAGATCAGGATCAAAGCAGGATATGACAGTCCTAATGTCTGTGGTGTGTGTCTGTGTGTCTGGTGTCTGTGTGTGGTGTGTGTCTGAAGCGTAGACAGAGGAAAGGGAGATAAAGACAGATCAGACAGAATCACGGCAGCCCGAGACTCATCGTCATGGCGAACAGCTGCCGAGGGGATCGGGAGCGGCTGTTTATTTAGTTGTCTAGTAATGATGTTTGACCTTTTCACTCTGGTCCACGCCTTGACCTTTCCACACGACTACCGTCAACATTAATGGGGAAAGAACGTGTGTTTGCGTGTGTGTGTGTGTGTGAGCGAGAAAGAGAGTGTTCACACTGCTAACACACACACACACACTCTCATGCTATGTGGTTCATGGTCTGGCAGGTTCCGGTGTAGATGGTTCTGAATTAGTATGCATTAGGTGTTAAGTGCAAAGCATTTAATTATGCAAGATGGCAGTAAACTGCCTGTGTTATGATTGGCCGGACATGTTTCTACCTTAATCTCCTCTATTCCTCTTTTAGTACTAGGAGGAGGTGGAGGGGTGGAGGGGGGGGGGCAGGGGGCAGACATGGACTTACATGTTTTGGAGTGTGGGTGGACTGTTAAATCGCCTCACTCTACCCCACTAGATGTTTTCTCTCTGAGAAGAGGAAATCCCCTCTTACACACACACACACACACACACACACACACTTCCAAGCCTTCAGATAGTTTGTCAAGATGATTCTGAGTGTAGTCTGTTTTCCCCCTCCTGTGTCCAGTGACTCGGTGCTGTTTCCTGGCAGCCGGGTCTGCTTCACTCCCCCAGTGTTAGCGTTAGCGACATTAGCATCAGGCTGGCTGACTAGGAGGTAGCACCAGTGTTAGCGTTAGCAGCATTGGCATCAGGCTGACTGACTAGGAGGTAGCACTGCAGTGAAGCTGCTCCCTGGAGGAAGCTATTATCCAGCAGAGATATCAAACCATGAATCATTTACACCACCAAGCTCACACCCCCGGAGCCCGCCTGCATCTTTAATGAATGATTATTGCATTTTACAAACTATGGCTTTCAAAAATGTCCTATCGATTGATCCTTGATGCAAGTTGAGACAGAAAGAGAGGACAAAAATCTGCTCCCCCTCTTTTTAGTGTTGACTTCACATCTTGTATGTCCCCATCTTGCCTGAGAGGGTCCCTTGAAACCAGAGGGTCCCTCGAAACCTGAACAGCCCCCTCCTTCAACCTCACCCTCATGTGATTCTGACACTTAATGTTTCTTCAAGAGCAGCTCCCATTCAGACAGGTGGATGATTGCATTGACTGTCAACGAAAAACTGTTGCCAGCCTCTTTGTAAAAGGAAACGTGTTTGTGTGTAGAACATATGGGTTAACGTGGTGGAAAAGAGTGATTTAGGTCAGTGGTGGTGTCTACATCTGTCACTGAATGTCTGGCATTTTAGGAGGCTAGGGAGAATATTGAAGAAGGGAGAGAGAGAGAGGGAGAGAGAGGGAGAGAGGGAGAGAGAGGGAGAGGAGAGAGGTGAGAGATAGGGCGTAGAGGGTCGTGAGTCGCGGTAGTGTGATGCGCTGCTGTCTAGCTCTCTCTCTCGTTTGCTCTCTTTTGCTCTCGCGTGCTCTGCTCGTGAGCGCTCGTTTCGATGCTCTGGGAGCTAGCGATACGTGTCGGACGTGTCTCGGAGGACAGAGGAGAATCTGATGAGACATGTTTGTGATTTCTTCTTCTCTGGAAAAGCAGGGTTTGATAAATAAATAAATAAGAAAAGAGTATCAGTTACACCTTCCTATTGGGGATTAGTTAAACACCTCTGCAAACATAGCGTTTCTCTCTTCCTCTCTCTCCAACTATCTCTCTCCCTCCCTCCCAGCCCATCCTATTTCTCTCTCTCCCTTCCTGTTAGTCTGTCTTTCCCTCCCTCCCTCCCTCCCTCCCTCCCTCCCTCCCTCCCTCCCTCCCTCCCTCCCTCCCTCCCTCCCATCCCTCCCTCCCTCCCTCCCTCCCTCCCTCCCTCCCTCCCTCTCCCTCTCCTCTCCTCTCTTTCAGGAGTGCACTCCAGTTTCTGTGTAAATATCACACTCACTGATGAGGAAAAAGTGCTTGCATCTCCACAAGGGGATTAGAGGAGCCATTTTGTGTATCACTTATTCATGTGTGTGTGTGTGTGTGTGTGTGTGTGTCTCTCTCTCCCTCCCTCCCCATGGTGAACAGCTCTGTGGCCAGTCTCCTTCTCACAAGCAGACAAATCATCCTCAATTCATCTGCTACACCCAGGTTTTCATTCTGCCATTGTTATCATTAGTGTAGCCTTAAGATAAGGTTTGCCTTTTGTCTTTAATGATCCCGTCTTGGGCGCAATTAATTTATGTCGCAATCAGGGATTTGCCTGAGAGGGTTACCTTGAGGGTGATGAGGATCTGGAGCACTACGATAAGACCTGCTCCGTGAGTTTAGGCTGTACTAAAGAATAGGTCTACTCCACTGTGTCTCTCCAACAATGTTATGTATAGCTTGCGTTTGGGACTCGAAAGGTCTGAAAGGGTTTAACGTGATTTGTATTTCATATTTAGAGTCGTAGGAGAATGTGGAACCTGCGGTAGTAAAACATGAAATGTAGAATTTTTTATATAGCTAGCAAGCTGTCGGTTGGACAGGACAGATGAACAACACGCTGGGCTGAGTGCTGTCTCTCAGGCTGCAGCTCCACAGACCCCACAGCGAGGCGGCTGAGTGCTGTGTGTCAGGCTGAGTGCTGTCTCTCAGGCTGCAGCTCCACAGACCCCACAGTGAGGCTGAGTGCTGTGTCTCAGGCTGCAGCTCCACAGACCCCACACAGCGAGGCGGCTGAGTGCTGTGTCTCAGGCTGAGTGCTGTGTCTCAGGCTGCAGCTCCACAGACCCCACACAGCGAGGCGGCTGAGTGCTGTGTCTCAGGCTGAGTGCTGTGTCTCAGGCTGCAGCTCCACAGACCCCACACAGCGAGGCGTCTGCATAAGCAGGGCTGAATATTCAGAGGTGTCCTTATCAGCGCGCTTTAATCAAACCAATTGCACGTTCCTCTTGACCTTTCAGACGGAGGTAAACTGTGTCGACTCTCCGCCGCCATCGTTCCATATTAACCATGATCAACCAGAGCACGAGCCTGCACCAATCAAAATGGCTGATTGATATGGACACACATGTTCCCTGATTGGAGTGAATGGGAGTGACATTCATGGTGTCGAGGGCATGTCATAATGGGGTGGCTGGGCTGGGCAGGGCTGGACTCTGATACTATCAGGTACTTAGAGTTTTATACCCCCTTCTGTTTCTGTGGCTCCTGTCATGTGGCAGTGCATAGCAACAGTAAACTCAGGGTCTTGCCCCTTGCACTATTGAGTGTGTGTGTGTGTGTGTGTGTTGTAAGATGACTGCATGAGCTGCTGGTGACTGGCTTTCTTCTGTTAGTGACAGCTGTGGGGTCAGAACAAAAAGCTCCCTGTTTTCCAAAGCAGACTCTCCCTCTCCCCCCCACCCCTCTCGCTCGCTCGCTCACACACCCTGGGTGAACGGACCTGTGTGTCCCAGCTCCATGAGGGAGGTGGAGAGGGCTTCATCACGAGCCGTTATGGAGTGTTGATGAGCCGCCCCAGAGAGCTTCTCCCTGTCGTCGGAAGGACACGTTTATTTATCCGTTCATCTTAATGGAGAGAGTTAAGACGGGGAGGTACTGCATCGGCTCCGACAGCTCGTAGCTGTGTTCATGTATCACACCTGTGTGTGTGTGTGTATGTTACACGCGTGTGTGTGTGTGTGTGTGTGTGTACGTGCAACACGCCTGTGTGTGTGTGTACGTGCAACACGCCTGTGTGTGAGTGTGTACGTGCAACACATCTGTGCGCATGCGTGTCTCCACAGTGTAGGTCTGGTGTTGTCCTCACATGGGTGGTTCCGCAAAGCGCCTTCTCCCCCCCCCTCGCTCCCCAGCCCCTTGACTGATTGGCTGTGACGCCTCTGGGGTAGGTGCGATGATAGGAGCTCCCTAAGCCTGCATGAGCAGCATAATACCTCCTAATGCCTGGAGGAGCGCTCTCTCTCCCCGTCCACGGTCCTCCTCGGCCGCCCAGCCCAAAGACACCTTCATACTCTGCCTGGCGCAAACTGACAATTTCATCAAAAGAAGACCGTTTTTACCTACGCCGACCGTGTTTGCTTTCGACAGCAGCTAAGCTGCCACCGCTGATAAAACACACACACACACTCGGGCGCACGTACACACACACGCGCAGAGCCTGGGAATTTTGGTGCACACAGCATCTGTTAGAGTTGCGTCATTGTCCCCGCTATTGAGGGAGGGGAGAGGAGGGCAGAGAGAGAGAGAGAGAGAGAGAGAGAGAGAGAGAGAGAGCTTGTCGTATAGATGGAGAGGAGGAGAGCGGGCTGGAGACAGAGAGAGGGTATAGAGTGGAGGAGCGGCGGGCTGCTCTCATGCCTCTTCATATTGACACTTCTCATCAGGGTGAGGGACGGACACACGCTAATGTAGCCATCAATCATCAGGCCTTTCAATCCAGCGGCCCAGCCAACAGAACCCCCCCCCCACACACACACGAGTCCCTGCCAGAGGAGGGCTGGGCTGCTGCTGCTGACAGTCCACTGATGGTTTCTCAGACTGCTTGGAAAAGCCCTGTCATTTGTATCCCGTTAAAAAATGACTAAGTTGACCCCCACGCCGACTGTCACAGTGGCCGGCTCTGTAATCGGTGTTTTGCGTAGGATGTGAAGTGTTTCCCGAATAGCATCAAGCGTGTATTTGACAAGGGTTTTCCACTGCTACTTTTGACCTCATTTTCAAGAACATTTCCAACTGTGAAAATGCCCCCCCACCCCGAGTTTAGCTCGAGCTAACTGTAATGATTTCCCTCACCTGCGCTGGAGGTGGACACCTGTCCGTCTGCAGTGTGCAGTGAGGCGTCCTGCCAGCCGGCTCAGCGACAGCAGGTCTAATGTATGCACGGTGCCACTGAGAGGCATTACTTTACCTCAGCTTCATGAGAGGAAACTCCCCTGACACCTGCTCAGCTCAGCGCAGCGCTACGGCAGGCGGCTAACAGTGCTAGGCGGCTAACAGCGCTAGGTGGCTAACAGCGCTAGGCGGCTAACAGCGCTAGGCGGCTAACCGCTAACACTCCTGAACCCCAGAGAGGAAGCTGCTGAACCCTGACTGGGGAGTTACGGAAACGAGAAAGCCAGAGACTTGGACGACAGGAGAGGAGGTCTTAATACTGCTGATGGCAGAGAGATACCAGACTGCTCCTCTCTCTCTCCCCAGATGTCTATCACTCCTCTTATCTGTAGAAGGAGACTGTGTAGGAAGGAGACGGCATGTCTGGCTTTCAGGCTAAAGGTGTGCTGAAATGTAGGTGCTAAATATTTCAGTGGCAGGAGAAGAAGAGAAGAGAGTCTCTAAAGAGGGATAAGGAGAGAAAGAGAGAATGAGAGAGAGAAAGAGCGAGAGAGAGAAAGAGAGAAGGATGGGAATCCAGGGCGGGAGGTTTTGACATGGATTGTTGAGGGAGACATGGGAGCCGAGTCAAGGGCAGTCAGGGCAGCCTTGTAATTGGTCCACGTCGGAGCAGAGCTGTGTGTGCGCGTGTGTGTGTGACAGAGCTGTGTGTGTGTGTGTGTGTGACAGAGCTGTGTGTGTGTGTGACAGAGCTGCGTGTGTGTGTGTGTGTGTGTGACGGTGCTGGCACAGTCTGTGAATTCCATCGGGCCGAGTGGATCAGCACCTCTAAGTCGTTGCTTTGAACACCATCTCGCAGAGCACACTGCCTGCATGCTCCACCACCCTGCCAGATGGAATGGATGTTGATTCAGGAACACACACACACACACACACAGTCAAGCGTACGTGTTGTTTTCTCAGCCCCAGTCTTGATTCCTACCTCAGCGCTGAGATGGAGGACCCACCTGAGACCCCGAGACACACGCTGAGGCTCCTGCCTGGCTTTTAATTGCACCCTGCCCCAGGGGCTGCTGGGAGGCAGGGGGCAGGGCGGAGGGGAGGGGGGGGGGTCCAGAGAGAAAAGAGACAGAGGTGTCAGATGCTGGTGTGTGTGGTGGTGTGTGGGGTGTGTGTGTTCTCTCTATCTATGAGAGAAAGAAAAGGTGTGCGAGGGGACTGTGACTGCAGAACCACACTCTGGGACGATCCTGTGTCATGTCACTAGAACCACAGAGGCTATTAACGCCAGCCACCATCGGCCTGTGAAGGACTAATGAGCTCATCAGATGCATTGCAGACCTACTCCAGGACAAGCACATGATGTCACATGAGGACTATGAGCTCTCTGCCTCCCAGAGCTGCCTTAAGCTGATACAGTCTTGTGGTTGGTTGATAGTAGTTCACATAGCCTAGTCATTGATTTGCACAGACTTAATGATGTGCCAGAGAGGATGGGGAAGTCATAGTGTGCGTGTGTGTGTGGTGTCTCTCTCTTTCTCTCTTTCCTTCATCACTCATGGGCTCATCCCTCACCCTATTGACTAGACAACACTCTACATTGTGGACCTACTGGCTTGACTCATTGAATTTTCAGGTTGCTTTAATTAAATTGCTCCTTTTTGAACTGTCTCAAGGAAGCGATTGTCTGAAGCATTCACTTGCATAGAGTGTGCACCGAAAAAAAAAGCGTGTTTTATGGCAACTGGTGAATGGAGACAGTGTAGCTCTATTGGCTGAGTATCGAGCGTTGTGATTGAGAGGAATTAATCGTGTCTGTTTCCGCCTGGCTCGTCCTGTACTCGGACAGGGAGGTCACTGAGGCAGCCATGCAGAGGTCACTGAGGCAGCCATGCAGAGGTCACTGAGGCAGCCATGCAGAGGTCACTGAGGCAGCCATGCAGAGGTCACTGAGGCAGCCATGCAGAGGTCACTGAGGCAGCCATGCAGAGGTCACTGAGGCAGCCATGCAGAGGTCACTGAGGCAGCCATGCAGAGGTCAGGCCCTCTTCAAACAGCCCTGAGGGGGCGGTGCCCGTTCCTGCTGTTAGCTGAAGGTGGGGTCCAGAAGCTCTGCAGTGTGTGTCACATGGCTGTTTACTCTCCCGCACTGCTGCCTCATAGTGGTCCTACACACACACACACACTCACACACACACACACACACAGTTCCATGTACACACACACACACACACTGGAGTGCTTTGTCACTGTGAAAAGCTTAGTATCAGTGTCAGCCTGGCTTCTCGCTATAGGTCAGAGTTTACAGCAAATTACATCTGAACCCTGACTGGGGCGAAGGAAGGATCTGTATCGTCTGTTTACCCGCCCGGCAACCGGGACGGAGGAGGTGGGCTGGAGAGCGATACGCTACCATTTTGTAGCGCCTCCTCAAGCAGTGCCCTTGTATGAAGAAGTGGAGATGTGGTTCTATTAAATGAATTAGCTGCAGTCTAAATGTTATTTCCCCTGGCAACGCTCTCTACTAGCGAGGGTCTCGAGCTGGAGATGTGAGCCTGAAATGACTTCCTTCCCAAATAGCTCAGTCCTACATACACAAACAGCCATACCTACTCACACAGACACAAACCTTCCCTGTAGGCTAATTGCCATTTATCAAATAGCGTTTATTTTCGATGATTGACAAGCAGCTCTTGTAACCACTTGAAATGCCCATTTCGGTTATTTACGACGATTGTCGTGTATGTTCTACTTTGGGTGGACGTGAATACCAGGTTAAATGCCAGACCAAGTTCTTTATAGTTTAATAAGATAAGAAATGATGCAATCAAACAATGAATACAGCACACAAGTGTGTCTCAGTCTAGATGGGCGATACCAGTCGATGTTACCAGTCTCTCTTTACAGAGTAAACGAAGGCCCTTGTGAGAACAGTCTTGACAGACGTCAGAGAGAGAGAGAGTTTGGCCCAGTCCAAAATGTGCCTGACATGTGCAGGGCACACAGGTCTTATACCCATTCCTGAGAGGGAGGTGTTTGTCAGGTGATTGGTCAGAAGACAATGGGGAGGGGATGTCCTCATCCTATTAGGTCTCAATAGGAGTGTGTGGGCAGTCGAGGTGGGCAGTCCAAACAGCAGACCAGACCGACCAGACCAGACCAGACCCAAAGCTCTGATAATGTCCAGATGCAAAAGGATCCATTGTCCAGGTCTAATGAATCTTCTTATCTCCTGGTGTTGACTCTCACTCAAGAGCTGTGTGGCTCCTCGTACCCTCTCCTCGTACCCTCTCCTCGTACCCTCTCCTCGTACCCTCTCCTCGTACCCTCTCCTCGTACCCTGTCCTCGTACCCTCTCCTCGTCCTGCAGTGTGGTCGCCTCCCCCATCCGGTACCTCTCACCGGCCTTGACGTCCACATTCTCTGCAGCAAATCATATCACCCCGTACACCCCTCCCTGCCAGTAGGCTGACTTATGGCATTCCTCTCCTCACCAAAGGACACGTTCTCCTGAGCAAGGCCCACTTCTCACTTTCACACACACAGGCACATCTTGGTGCATAATCATACATTTGGAATATAAGTTTATCATTACTTATTCTATCTGAAGCATTGATTATATTTGGAATATATTCAGCATTGTCATTACGGTACACATTTTGTATATCTGAAATATTGATTGTCTCATATTCAACAGAGACATTAGAGCATATGAAATAGCAGCATTGAATTAACAGCATAGATTGCCTTCCTCCAGTCACACGATCACTTGTAAGTTAATAATGGTCTCATCACGTATAGGCCCGCAAGCGCAGTTGTAACTGCCTATTCTCTAGTCGCATTTGCTTGTTTGAGTAGTTTTTTTTGGTCGCAATCCTCCTCTCCTTCACACCCTAGATCCTCCCTCCCTCTCCGAATCATTTCTTTACATCTCCCCCCGGTGCCCGGCCCGGTCGTCTTCTTCATTGTGATTTTGATACTCCATAACGGGAGGAGGAAATTGAGCTGACCTTGGTTGGGGCCTCTATAATGCTGATGTATGGGCTCTGGGCGCCGGCAGCCAGTAAGTGAGAGCCATGTTTTTATTTGCCGGGGTTGCGGGGCGCTGGTGTCAGGAGACATAACAAGGTTCATTTCTCGCCCGCTTGCCGCTGAGAAAGTCGGGGGGGAGCCGAGTGTCAACCGTTAAAATACCTCCGAGTCTATTCTACCTACATTAGCCTGTAGCCTGTGGAGTGGGGAGAGATGGGTTGTAGCATTTTATGTTCATTTTGCTGTGACTTTATCGAGGGGGAAAATGTAATGTTATGATAGCCCGCGGCTTCATGTTGTGTCTGTCGTTCACGAAGCCGCGTCCAAAGTAGTTTCGCATCAATAACTGAATAGGCTACCTGAGAATGACACCAGAGCGATGTTGTTTTTGGCCAAGGAACCAGTTTTATGGGAAGGTGCGGAACATGCATCATTATAATCACGTTGCATGTAGGTGCACAGATTACGTTCTGCATAATTATGCAGTTGTTAGTTTACCCATCGGTTTTGAAACGCCTATTTCTGTTTTTCAAAGCTCCCGGTGCTATTAATGGAAAATGATGCAGACTCTTTACTGACCGTGATTAGAGACGCACTGATTGTGCTCTTTAGAGTCCAGTCTGCATGGCAAGTCGTAGCCTGTCAAAGCATGTTATCTACATTAGAGCAACTGTAAGCATGTCTTTCCCTGTGATGGGTGTGGTTAGGAGTAGTTAGCCCAGGCTAAGGCTGGATGTGCCTGACACTGAGGGGACTGGAGAGAGCTGCACTCGCTCTGTCACATCTCATCAGGGCTCACATGGCAAATATAGCTTAGCTGTCTATCTGGCTGCCTCTCACACAACACACAACACCACAGTCTCCCGTCCATCTCTCTCTCCGTCCCCTCCTCCCTCCCCTCCCTCTCGCTCGCCATCCTCTCCATCCTACCGCAGATTCGATTCTGCTGCAGATTGACAAGATTACAGTTAGCCCAGTACATGCAAATGGACAATCAATTGATCTTGGACTAATGCTGCCTTGGCCCAGACTATTACAGTATTGAGTAAATGATGACACTTCATGGCCAGCTAAAAGGGCAGCTGAAATGCTAGTGAAAACCCCTGACCCCTGCGCTAAAGGTTGGCACAGTTAACACAAGGGAGATGTGGCCTGTGCGTGAACGTGCTCAGTAATTACCCTCCCTTCTCATCTCCCAGCCTCCGCCCTGGCTGCGGTTAACAGCCCGGTGGAGTGGAGCGTGTGGACTGCAGACTAGCAGTGCGGCGTGTGTTGATAAAGTGCCGGTCTGACGGCTCAATGTGCTTACCTAATGGGACCTGCTCATGTCACACCACTGCAGTTCTCTCTCTCTTTCTCTCTAGCCCTGCCCCTCCTCTCTCTCTCTCTCTCTCCCTCTGCTCTCTGCTCACCCTCTGCCCACCCTTCTCTCTCTGTCTCTGTCTCTGTCTCTGTCTCTCTCTCTCTCTCTCTCTCTCTCTCTCTCTCTCTCTCTCTCCCTCTGCTCTCTGCTCACCCTCTGCCCACCCATCTCTCTCTCTCTCTCTCTCTCTCTCTGCTCTGTCTCGTCTCTGTCTCTCTCTGTCTCTCTCTCTCTCTCTCTTCTCTGTTCCGGGGTGGTAAAGAGAGAGCTGCACGCTCTGCTAACCACAGAGTCTCCTCCGCTCTCCGTCTCTCTCCAAAGGTTAATTGAGCTGCCTCATAACGCACACTAATCACCAGGTAATCGCTTTCCTTTAGGTTGACACGCAGCTAAGGTCAGCCATGATGGCCACGCCTTCCAATTTGGGGGCAGGTGGAACCAGGCGCCGCCTTGTTACCAAAAAATGCTGATCAAACTGAACCGGTGCTGAAAGTACATGAAAGTCAGCAGCATTTCCACCCCCAACCAAACAGATCTTCTCCCCCAAGTTGTGTTTACCTCAGTAAAGATGGCGTCTGACGGTGGAATAGATTAGATTGAATCTCTCATCTGTATTTCCACTGACCTCTCCGAGTCGTACAGACCTCAGCCTCCCCAGACCTCAGCCTCCCCAGACCCAGCTCAGCCTCCCCAGACCCAGCCTCAGCCTCCCCAGACCGTAGCCTCCCTAGACACCCACCCGGCCTGCTTCATCCCGCTCTGTCCCAAATGATGCAGCACTAAAACAAAGAGCCCAGGCTAATAGTGTGGCTTATATGACGAGGTGTTTAAAGCTGTTGGCGTTAGCCGCCTCTCAGAGCAGCGACTCTGTAAAGGGCACATGGCGGCCTGAGAAGCAGGCTTAGTCATGAAAGCTGGCCGCTCGGCTTTGATGTCAGCGAGCCACTGAGGGCAGCGGTGGTCAGGGGGATTAGGGTTTCAGCACGAGAAGTCTGGGCTGCGGTGTCAAGGAGGTTGGTGTGTGTGTGTGTGTGTGGTGTGTGTGTGTGTTGTTAGCCCTCTTTGCCTAATACGATTGAGGCCCACTGAGGAAGAAAAAGGCCCAGACTGAGTCAGTCATCATCCACAATACCATGTGCTCCTTAGATCTAATCACTCTCATTTCAGAAAGAGCATTATTAGAGAGAGAGACCCCCCCCCCACACACACACACACACAGAGAGTTTGTGTAAATGTGTCCCTCTGTGATAGTAATGTGGCTGGTGTTTCCATCCTTTAATGTTCACTTGGAGAGCTCATTACCCAGGTTAATAAAGCGTGAGTAGTGTCGAGAGAGATGCTGCTCCACCTGGGTTGGTAGCGACGTGGTACGGAGACGAGGACACGTCAGCTACTCTGTCCCTTAGTTACGACGGAACATTAGGAAGCCCCTTAGTTACGACGGAACATGAGGAAGTCCGGTCAGGTAGACGTTTCACAGTTCTGATCATCTGACTGTTGAAGCTCGTTATTGGGCGGTTCTGTTACCTTGTGACGGTAATGCCTCGACCTCGAGTCTGCTCCTCCAATCCCACGCCGTCTAATAACGAGAAAACACAGGTTTCGGAATGCGCACGGAATCCTGTATTTTCACACGCTGGGATATAATCCACAGATTTAATAGCGTTTAATCTGAGATTTGTGAGTGGCTCCGGAGGCTTTGTGGCGTCAGACAGATGTCCCTCTGAGCCGCTGAAGTGTGAGTGCACCTGGTGACAGGGAGCACATTACGGCAGACGGCGCAGGCAACAAGACACGCTTCACTGTTCCGGATAGCTAAACCAAATCTCCACATTCGAGCGCCGTGCGAAAACACGGCGCGCACGCTCGCACCGCAGACACGCGTAAACGCGCGGCGGTTCCGATTGTGACGTGTGTTGAGGGTGTCTGTGAGGGTGGCCCAGGCAGGTTCCACAGCCAGGTTCCACATCCGCCTGAAAGGCAGCACGAGTGGGGAGTCTTCCTCCTTCTGTGGAGGCTGAATGTTGAAATGTCAACGTTATTGAACAGGTGCTGTGAGGCAGACCTGTGATGTTTTCATTTCAGAGCTTTCCTCCGAGCGAGGCGGAGAAGAGAGAGGGCTCTTGGGATAATGGGGCTGGTGCGGGGGCTTGTGTGTGTGTGTGTGTGTGTGTGTGTGTTTCTGTATTGTTCACAAGTGTCTGGATGAGTGTTGTATGCAATGTGTTATGGGGGAGGGTGAAGATTTAGAATATCTTATCCGTTTGGTTAGTCAAGGCACTGGGTTGGCCCTTTAAAATTACATTGAAAACAAATGAGTGTACAGATCATGTCGTTTGTCATTGCGAAGCCAGGAGCTCCTCATCTGTCAGTGTGTGTGTGTGTGTTGTCCACCTGCGCTGTCATGCTACTGTATTCTCCTCTCATTTTCTACATTCGTTCCTCATCCATGTTTTTTTTCTTTTCTGTTCTGTCGTTTGTCTGTTTCCCTTTCTCTCCCCCAGAGGGTCGTTGTGTCAGTGCTTGTTAGGAGTCTGGAGCTGTGTGGCGGAAAGCTAGGAGGTGAATGCAGTCAAGGTTAGTCAACACGGTGATGGTGAATGCAGCTTCCCCAAACAGCATATCTCTTCCTATGCCTTGCCCCCCGGTGAACCGTGGGAGTTCCCATAATATCCCCCCCCCCATAGGCCCCCCAGCAAGCTCTCCTCGCTGTCCTCCTAACTCCTCACTCGCATGCCTCCCCCCTCACCACCCACCCACCCGCCCAGCTCCCCCGCCAGCTCTCCTGCTTCTCAACCTCACACTGGGAAGCCCAGCTGCTGGTCTGTCACCGAGAACTCAAACCACGTCTCTTAACCCAGATTCACACATGCTAATTTGCTAATGTTTATCAATGTACTTCTGCTGGGTTTGTTAGCATTCACTTAACATGGATTTCCTTTCTCCTTCCCCAAACAAACAAACCCCCTCCCTCCCCTATGTGACACAGTCAAAACACCCGCTCTTTCCTTGCATGCTAATTTCCCCCTCACAATCCTATCCAAGGGAAATGTGATTATTTTGACGTGACCTCTTCTCACAAGCTAACGCTAAAGAAAGCGGGAGGAGAGGGGGGGGGAAATGGACCTGAGGGCGCGTCTGAGGAATCAGACGACAGTCGAGAATCCGGTAATGATGTGGAGGGGGCCGCCGTTTCAAAGGCGGCTAGCAGGTTACTTAATGAGTTTGGTAATTGGCTTTCTGCGCCCTCCGCGGCCCCTCCCTCCTGCTGAGGTGTGCAGGAGCGAGAGACCGCACGGCTGCCTCCTCTTCTTCTTCTGCGGTGGCTGCTCACGTATTCCTCGCCCGTCCTCCCAGCCTCCCGTCCCTCCCTCCCCCCGCTGGCTAATGTATGGCGCTGGCGATGCTCTTCATCCTTTACCACTGCACCCCTCGTACACGGAGGGGGCGAGTCAGGGATCTGCAACATGACATGCTAGCAGATGCCCCTCCTAGCCTCCGTATCTTAAACCCTGGCTGTCGCCGTCACCCTGGCTGCCACACTACACTGTAGCGCCGCGCACCATACTGTATATGTAGTCATTATAAACAGCCTGCCTGTCTCTGTCCCCAGCACACGTACCGTATGTAAATCACACGCCCGCCTCGTCTACTGTTAGAGTGACATGCATTATGTAGGAGGGGTGCGCGCATCCCAACAAATTGTTTGTAAATTTGCCCGTCTGCCTGCTCTGAATTGAGATGGTCCATGCGTCCCTCGGCAACACGATGACATGTAGGGCTGCGTCGCTTGTCTTTTGCTATCTCTCTTCAATGGGGCCATTTTTTTTTCTGGACCCACTAACGCATCGGATCTCCAGCCATGTCGTGTCAAAGTACAAATCCTTCAACTGTGGAAAAACACCAGACATTTCAGTTTTAGTGGTATTGGTATCATGTGTATAGCTACTAATCCTAGACATTGGGAGGGTGTAGCCCAAGTGTGTGTGTGTGTGTGTGTGACAGAGAGAGGGAGATAAAGGCAGAGAGAGCCTACATTCTGGAGAGAGACCAGTCTGGAGAGAGAGACCAGTCTGGAGAGAGAGACCACAGTGTTTTTGATGTGCTCAGTAGAAGAGGAAGTGCCGGGGTTACAGAGAGGAGCACAGTTAAGTAGATCCTCTTGACCCCGTCGCTCATCTCCAGAGGGCCGAATTCATCCACCCACTGGGAAAGTAGTCCGATCTGATACGAGTACGAAGGCTCCTCCCCCTCTCGACGACCCGTGTCTTGGCTGTTGACAAATAATGAATCTTGGCTGACATTTGGGGCCTAGCTGTTTCCCCTTCTTCATTTGAGCTGTTTGTTGTTTGATTTGTATTCCTGTGACCTATAATGGATAACATTAGCCTTACACTAGTTTTTTTCTCTCTCTCTCCTCCAAACCACAAATCTATGAACTGGAATGATGCATTATTAGAACTGCGGGCAGCCAAGCCCATCAATAGGAGGGACATTGATTTTTGAATAACACAAAAACACAATGAAAACAGAACTGGATGATAACCATGCCCCACTCCCTGTTGATCTCGTCAAACAGCCAACGTGGTGTCGATGGTGCAATTGAGGGTTAATTTCCAGATACACAATTACCAGATTTTGCACAGCAACAGTGATAGGCTGTCATTTCCCCCTGGTGTCCATCGGGTGGCAGCCTGTAGAGGTGAGGCAGCCATGTGCTCTGTCTCTCTCTATGGAGCTAGACAGACACTGGCTATTTGAGCAGATTAGCCTGGAGGCTGTAACCACACCGGAATCACTCCCCAAACCATCCCTCCCCTTGAATTTTAAGCCCATGGAAGCCATCGGCAAGTTTGAAAAGTTACGTGGGAGTGGCGTCCAAACGGGTGTAGTTTCATTCCATACGTTTAAAAAAAAATATATATATATAAATATATATATATAAATTGAATCCAGAGACTATCAAACGCACACTGTGTTTATTTCTCTTTCTCTCTCTTTGTTCACAAAGCTCCGGCTGAAACGTAAACTTCCCCTGTGCAGCCCGGCTCCCAGCCTCTCCCAGCCTCTCCCAGCCTCTCGGAGCAGGAACAGTCCCAGTCCTCAGAATGTGTGTTCAGAGACGGAGCTCAGCTCAAATGCTCTTTTATTCAACAGGGATGAATGTGGGCCTGTTTTGCCTGGGGATTCAGACAGACACAGACAGCCCATGTGAGTGCTCTAAGAATGTCTGTGAACGTGGAAAATCAGGAGCTTTACTGAAGTAGCACCTGAGGTGTTCTCTCTCTCTCTCTCTCTCTGTGTCTGTCTCTCTCTCTCTCTCTCTCTGTGTCTCTATCTCTCTCTGTCTCTCTCTGTGTGTCTCTCTCTGTGTGTGTGTTTATGATTGTGCACATGCATGTTCTGTCATGCACAAGCGGTTGATTTACGTGGGACATACAAACACAGGCACCGTGGTCGCGTTTTACAATTTGTTCCTAGGGTATACATGGGGGGGGGGTTCATTTACATAGTCCTGTTTGATGACAAACGCATTAACCAACATGAAGAAACGTGTTAATAAGTCAAAGTGTGCAGATGAGCTGCGGACGGAAACAAAACTCCTCTCCTCTTCTCATTCAGTCGATCAATCTGTTTACCAGGCGGCTGCCTGCCATCTGGAATACTCTTCAGTTATGGAGATGTTCTTTCGTACCCGATACTTTTAACAAATGTTTCAAAACATCCAGTTTGGCCCGCCAGAGTTTCTGTATCTCGCCAGTACAAATAAACACACACACACACACAGGTGTTTTGGGTTCAATGTTGTGTGTGCGTGGCAAATGTGACCTGTCAAAGGCTAAACAAACAAGATAGCAGTAGAGGCCTGGACCTTCAACCAGTTGCCCCTGAAGTGAAACAACATTCTGTGGCTTCCCTCACACTTTACCGCTGTGTTAATGATCCCACATGAAGGCTTGCTAGGTAGGCAGCGCTCTAATTAGTGCATTACAACGGGCTCGTTTCTGCCTTTGTCTGGCAGGATTGTCTCCAAAGCATATCTTGATTTGGATCGCCGCTTTTGTCACTTGCAGAGAGTCGTTTGCTACCACATATAAAGTTGTTGTCTGTATTCTTTTGTTGCTTGTTTCATTGTGCTCGCTTCTTTTCAGACGGTAGGCCACCATTTTGAGTTGAAATGAAGACACCTCCCTGCAAATGTATACGTGGATTTCAGTCTAAAAGCCTGTTTGTCCAGACCATGTGTAAGGAATTATTCTCTCTTGAATTGCTTGGTCTGGAATGATCTGGAAGGATATTTTTATTGCTTCCCTTTTCTGTCCCTGGGCTGGTCTGTGTTTTAATTAGTCGTGTAAGACCTTTTTTCCGCCTCTGGATTCCCCAAACTTGTAAAGTACTGCAAAGACACCGTGAAGGCTAAAAGGCCAGTGAGTTAGTTGAAGTCGGTCTTCTCCTGCCTGCCAACAGAAGGGGCCCATCAGCCTGTGCTGTGTGTGTGCGTGTGTGTGCTGTGTGTGTGCTGTGTGTGTGCGTGTGTGTGTGTTGTGTGTGTGTGTGTGTGTGCTGTGTGTGTGCTGTGTGTGTGTGTGTGTGTGTGTGTGAGGAACAGTAAATTCAAGCCGCCGTCCCCCATGCCTTTGTTCCCGGTGGGAATGGGACCCTAGGCAAAGACAGGGACAAAGTTATCATTTTAACAAACCGCTTCAATCCGGTTTAGAAAAACCACCTTGACTTTTTATATCCCATAATATCTTATGTGGGCGCAATCAACAACCCAAAAAATCCCACTGAGTGATGTATTACAAAAAAACAAAAGGATAATCACAAGACTGTATTTGATACCGACTCTTTAAGTGAATTTGCGACATGGTTTTAGACGTAGTCATGTGTTTGCAGCAGGCCCCTCCTTACCCCTCCCGCTTAACAAGACTGTTTTGTGTCTGAGGATCCTTTTTATTCCCCTCTTCACTTCTACTTGTCTGTTCATCCCTGGTGGATGTTTGAAATGAAGTTACTAGATACGAGTGTTCTGGAGGCCGGGGCCTCCGAGCCGTGCCAAGTCTCTCAGAAGCTTGGCTCACTCATCCATGTCACCTTTTTTTTTGTTGTTTCAGCTACTGGCTGACTTATTTGTATCGCCCAGCGCTTTCTCTCTCGTCTAGTGTCTCTCTCTAAGCTGCAGATTGTTCTCCCTCCCCAGTAAGGACTAATCAGGCAAAACTAAACACAGCTTGTGAGCCCCCCTCCTTTTGTTAACTATTCATTTTTAATGAGAATAAGTGGATACAGAGTCCGGTGATGGAATCGTCTCGGTACGGAGATAGCAGACAAAGGAGAGGATGGTCTGGAGAAGTGGCACACTTGCGGTTGCAGCTACTCTGGTATTTTGTTTAAGAAGGAGGAAATGTTACCCCTTTGTTCTTTTGAACATGACAGTTGATATATTAGTCTGTTTTCCAATTTCCTGTGGCCTGTTTTTTTGTTTGTTTTTTTTCTTCTATGTCTTGCAGGGTATTTTCCTTTAATACCACAAGGAAACAATAACATTACATAAGGTGTCATTTTTACTCTTTGGGAGCAAAAGCCCCGTTATGTTACAATTCATTTCCAGTGAACTCCCAAGGATGAGCCACAAAGTAACCGATTCTGTAGAGGGAGGGAGGGAGTGCTTGGGAGCTGCTCAGGGAAAAGGTATTGTGATGGGGCGTTTGAATGCAGAACAGAATTGAATAGACACAGTCAGCTTCCCAGATACATGCTTAGGCCTGTAGAATGTGGAGTGCTTTGCTTGTAACTGCACCGGTTGTCTCCTTTCATTATCGGTTAATGGTGCCCAACTTGACACAGCCATGTGATAAACAGAGGAGCTGTGAAATCCTGGAGGTGGAGTTCTCGTCTGCCTGATAATGGGATCTCATCTGTTGAAGAGGCAGCTTGCTCCTGCTGGAGCAGTCAGTTCTCCCTCCCTCCCTCCCTCCCTCCTCTGCTCTCTCTCTCTCCCAGCCTCCCTCCCTCCCTGCCTGGGGATTCAGATAATTTACCCCCACTGCTGTCACAGGTCAACTTAAGCCCCACAAACCTATAGACATGGTTAGCAGTGAAGAACACAGGCACTCTGTGTTGTGGACAAATTATATCGCGTGAATATGGTCATAATATTTCTAAAGGTTGAAATTGTGTTCATTTTATGTTCCTTGTCATGCTAGTGGTTAGTTTCTGGGCACATTGCTAATTTAGGAGGTTGATATGGGAGTCAGAGGCTGGTTTTTCCTTTCTCTTTCTCTTAAAACCATGGCTATGTGAGAAGAATGGAAAAACAGCCTTTTTATGATTCGGGTGTGTGTAAATATATTAAACATTGACACCCTGTGTAAATGTAACCTGCACTAACTCTGTGAAGGCTACTGGAGGTGCCTACTAGACTAAAGTATGGTGTCAGGTTTGCTATTCTTGTGTGAGAGGGAGCAGGGGTCTCTCTGCAAACTGTTTGCCAGCACTCTGAATCACAAGGGAGCCCCCCCTCCTCCCCCCTCCTCTTTTGAAAGGAAGACAGGCAACATGGTTTGTAGCACAATAAAGGACCCCCATACCACCCTCAACTCAATTCCTATTGATCCATTTCTTACAGCCTCTCTGCCTTGTGGGGCTCAGTGCAGAATAGCCCAACGTGTTGGGTATTTGCTTTGGTTAATTGGAATTTGAGCTGGTTTTAGACGATGTAATGTATCTGCTTGTTTTGTGAAATGAAAATCTTCCTATTAATTTATGACCTGACTTAATACAGTGCATCATTGTTTTTTCTTCCTCTGTGGAAGGGGAGGGGGAGATTTTCAGATTTGATTTATTAAGTCAGTTGGGATTTACATTGAGAGAAAATGATTTGTTTTTCTGTAATGAGAACAATGGATACTTTTTGAACTCAGCAGAGAAATGTCATTTAATAATTACAATCATTACATTGAATCAAAATTAACTTGCATACAATTATTGAAGGACTCATAGAGGCGTCTGACTTGTATCTTTTTAGAATGTCGTTTTGTCGGATTGCCTCCGTCACTCGGAATGGATGGACTGACTAATTAATTCATTATCTTATGCAAATGAGCTCTTAGCCAAAGCCAGTGGAATATGTCATACCTATTTTTTTTATTCTTTCTGTTTGTACTCATGTTTTTATACTGACAAATGAGCAATATGCTGTCAACCTGTCCAGTACATATGTCTGAAATGTTCATTCGTAAACATCTACGTCCTGGTACTCTGTATGGGTGTAATGACAACGGTTGATTATGCAAAGAGCTTACTCGTTTAGTAGTGGCTTAATTTGAGGACTCTAGTTTTATTGGCGTGATGCTGTTGCAGCGCCTCGTCAGTGTTACTTTAATATTCCTTACTGCAGCTATGTAAGTGAACCGTTACCATTTCGTCGGGATCTACTTCGTGTTTGAACATCTTGCTTACCGATGCAGTTTCAAACACACCATATCCCAATGGGTAACCATCAATCACTATACCCATTGGCGTTCCTTTGTCCCGACGGTAATTTGAATCCAGTCCATGTTTTTGTTTTGCTCCTTTTTTTGCGTGGGGGGGGTTGGAAGGGGGGGTAATTCTCCTTCACTAGTGTCTGGATAAAGAAAGACTAGGTCAGCCATGTGGATGCGTCTGTTGAACAGCTGAAGGGGGGGTTACAGAGACCGAGGGAGCGATAGAGAGAACGTGGAGTGTGTTCATATGAAAGGGGGAGCGAGGGGGAGAGAGCGCGCGCGCGTGTGGAAAAAGGAAGCGGAGCCTGTAAACGGCGAACTCACTGATTTCCTACCCTACTACAGCACTGAATCTAGCTGTATACTTTTCATATTAACATTATCAGCAGCAACAACACGGCGAAAGGGAATCAAAGCAGCCGTGTGTTTTCGGGAAAGAGTGCCTCGGCGATTTGTACGTGAATATATTAGTAAAGTGAGATCGTCTTTTGTTGAAGCAAGTGCTCGTCCTTCTGTACTAGCAGAGGCTCTATAAAGGATAAAGTGTCTATGTGATATTGTTCAAACCTGGTTCTTGGATTTGGCCCGGGCCAAGAAGTTCGGCGGGTCATATCTGGCAAGGATTGCGTTTTGAAGTTGTTTGCGGCACTCGTTGGAACTCTAGATCATCAGACTGGCGGGTGAGTAGTGCATACCAAAGATGGGGGAGTAGGAAGGGGGAGATGTATAGGGGATAAAGAGATGGAATGTTGATTATAATAATGATTACATCACGACTTACAAATGATGTTTACTAGAAGTTATTCAAATTTGATAACATTTGAAAGGGGAAGCGCGTGTGACCTCAAGTCAAATGTTTTTGACTGTTGGAGCGAGCTGAAAGTTGGCTGCATTGTTGTAAAACTTGGCTCTTCCACTGAGCTCACTGGAGTGTGAAACAGACCTTCAAGAAACCCCTATGACCTAGCCTTTAAAGCGTTTTTAAAATGAGATTAATGTGGAAATAATGATGCATCATGGAAACATTATAAGTTAGGGCTAAACTTAAGACGCTTGCTAACAGTGTAGTTTAGGCCTAATTATATTTTGTAATCAAAACTAAAAAAAAACTAAAAACGTGTTCAATCTTCTTTGATGACGATTATTTAAGCATAAATGTCTATCGTTGTGTGAAAATGCTCAAGTTTCCCATATTTGGTTGGCCATTTGTGTATGTTGTTTACTACACATGTCCAACATTGACGAAGCACTGTTTACACTAGCAAACTGGAATAACAGTAGGGTTTATGGCGAGCCTGCTTGACTAGTAGCCTACTTGTGTAGGACCACCAAATTAACTTGACTTCCCTCTTCAGCACCTCAGAGGCTATGAACTCTGGCCCTGAGCACATGCAGCTCCCACTGTGGGGGAGTGGTGTGTGCTAGTAGTGAAAAGAGCAAGAGGAGATGTAGGATGGGGGTGGGGTGGGGTTAGGGATTTGAAAGCAGACTACAGTACTTGTCTCATAGTCAGCTTATCTGATGTGTTTTTCATGTGTAGTGGGGACGTGCCTGTTTACTCAAATTGCTGTAAGATTGGTCAAATACTTCATTTTCATGTGACTGTGGTCAGTTTGTTTGACCGTCAGGGAGTTTGTTGTTTCTTTAAGATTGAAAGTCAAACGGGGTAAAGCAGCTGTTTACACCATGTTTCTAAACCTCTGCTAACATAGACATAGACTTTTTTTTTAAAGGGAAAGAAATCTAATGTTAATATGTAAGGCTCATTCTCAAGTGCTAGGCCTAATCTTCAATGTCCCCAGTTTCCCTGGGCATTTTGTGTGCGTCTCCTGTTAACAGAAGTGACCTCTAGCTTAATGATTCAGATGTGATTAATCTACTTGAGTGGGACGACACTCCTGCTAATGCATGGCACAAGGACTGGGGAGATAATGGATGGGAGATAAAGATGGACTTTCTCTCTCTCTCTCTCTCTCTCTCTCTCTCTCTCTCTCTCTCTCTCTCCCTCTCTCTCTCCTGAATTATATAAAGGTCCTCTGTATGTGTATAAGGAATGTGTACATATGAAGGATTTTAAGATTGATATATTTCTTCTAATACTGTAGCGGCATCTTTTGGAGTTGCAGTGCTTTTCTTAGGTAGTGCTCTTCCAGGAGTTCAAAGGTTCATGTGGTTGTCATACTGACTCATTGAATTGTAAAATGTAAATCTGTAATCCGGCATACTTAGGGCAGATTGTCATATCTTACATTTAGGCATTTGTTGTTGTTGTTGTTGATATCTTAGAGTTGTGCCATAGTAACAGCGACTCTATAGCAACGATTGGAAACCTCCAAACACCTGCTTTATTCTCCAGTGAGATGTCAACAACATTACACTTACATTCCTGTTCAGCGTGTGGTCAGAGTATCTTAAGCACACTGATGAAGGCTAGCTCAAGAAGGCTCGTTTTATGACATAAGAGCCCATTTCCTCTCACTGAGGTGTTGATACAGTGTCCACGTAGGCCTGTCGTCCTAGCAACATGGACACCATCGCTACTCCAAATGATAACATTCCTATTAGTGTGATGGTAATTAGAATAAATGGCTTCGATCAAGCCTCATGGATCACTGTCTGAACATAATAGGTCAATTTAAACACTCAGATATATGATCTCTGCATTACTGTTGTTTGCAAAGCACACAGGCCCAAGCGTTGGTTTTGTTCTACAGAGGAAACATGTTACGGTTTTAGACATGTTCCCTAGAGGTAAGACATCAGTGTAGTTTCACTGCAGAAAACTGAATGAGAGAGGAAGTGGTCAATCCTCTTAATGGGGGAGGGTTGTGTACGAGAGCTTTGGAGGGATGCAGTGAGGGATTTATAAAGGACTGCAAGACGAGAGATGGATACAGTGGCTGATATTGCCATCTTTAATTCATGGCATTACAGGGGCATTAAACTCTGTCTTTGTGGGGCCCATAGTCATGGATGGCATCTAAGTGGGAATATAGTGCTCAGTGCAATATGATCTTTGTTTGTACATGCCCTGTCAATTCAAGGAAGTGCGAGGAACCCTTAGTAAACGACTTCACATGCCAGAGAGTAACTTCTCATCATAACAGAAACACACAGACGTCCAGTCCCAGAGGACGCAGCGAGCCTAGTTTCACCCCGATGGAATCAGAGGGACGATAGACAGATCAAAGGGGCTGTTTCCAGCCTGACACACACACACTCACACACACACACACACTCACACACACAGATCCTTCATAAAGTGGGTTGCAACGGTTCAGTTGTTGCTTGGAGGCAGCTGAATGTTTGACAGGGCAATGTTGAAATGTTGGTTAATCTACTGGCATGATAGTACTGGGATTACACTGCATTTACTGTGTGTGTGATGGCAATTCACGCATTGAAAAGACTAGTTGTTGTCTTTGTCTCTGGTTTTGAACAGCGTGATGTAACGTGTAAGGAATCAGTGAAAGAGCCGTTGTAATTGATGTGATGTTGGTCCGCCCTGTCATAATTGTTTTTGGTGTATTGAATTCACTTGATCTGAATATTGTCTTTGTTTCGATTTCAATTATTCAAATGTTTCTATAACACGCTCCACAGTTGAAGTTAAACCCGGTCTCTCTTGACTGCTGCTTTTCTAAACCCCCACCCCACTCAGATGCCCCTCCCACCCCACTCAGAGGCCCCTCCCACCCCTCTTCCCTCACTCCAGAAATCTGAGAGCCGCCAGGTCATAAAGGAAGGCGGAAAATCAATGAGCAGTCATGGCTTCCACGCCATTGTTGGTGCCCATTTCATCCTCGACTCAGACTGAGGCACCGAGCCCCAAGACTGATGTAGAATTTCTGAGCTCTTTGATTCTGAGAGATGGATTTTCAAACTCTCGATGGAGTAGCCTGCGCTTCCATGCCTCTGACCCTGTGTCCTTGTCGACTATCTGGCTGGGTGATTTATCTCAGAGTGTGTACAGTACGCGTATTGTAACATCTCTTTATATGGTCAGTAAAGATGGCTCTAAGTACAGCCTCTGTTCCCACTTCATTAGGCAGCTCATGTGCCTGTGTAATAAGAATATCATTATCGTGCCGTTAAAACTATTCACATGGCCTTATTTAGTCTTTGCTTAGCTGTTACTCTTTATTGTAGTATTAACACGGCTGAGTGGGTTTGCTCTTGTAATGGAGACTAATCGCATGGACTTATGTTTTACTACTCTTGATCAACTGTTGTTTCTACAATACTTACTGCAATATCCTCCTGTTTAACCTACTTACCACATCAGCCTGTTTAACGTGATCTTTAAGCAGTCTGATCGAGAACCAGGCGTGTTGCTCTCCTGGGGGGGGGGCTGTGGGCTGGGTTGAAGGTCACTGAGAATGTGGAGAAGAGCTCGGGGTTGTCTTTTGCAAAATTGGATCTGCTTCTTGTGTGCATAGAGAAATGACTCGAGTTGGGTTAAATTAACGTCCGCCTATGGTGGAGAGAATAGTGGGAATTTAGGATCATTGAAAAGATGTTCCTTTTACTCTCCAACCTTAAAGCAGCTGAGCTCTTTGGAGGGCACTTTCACACATGTTAAGTGAGGGACATCTGGCCGTGTTAATTCAGTGCTTGGTCATAAAGTGGAATGGCGGTCCCCATAGGCCTGCCTGCCTTCTGAAGACTGTCAGATAAAGCCTCTGTCCCCACCGCCTCGCCACTGCAGCCCTGTCTCCACCTCCCCATGTCCCCTCCACTGCAGCCCTGTCTCCACCTCCCCATGTCCCCTCCACTAAGCCCCTGTCTCCATGTCCCCTCCACTAAGCCCCTGTCTCCATGTCCCCTCCACTAACCCCCTGTCCCCATGTCCCCTCCACTAAGCCCTGTCTCCATGTCCCCTCCACTAACCCCCTGTCCCCATGTCCCCTCCACTAAGCCCTGTCTCAATATCCCCTAACCCCCTGTCCCCATGTCCCCTCCACTAACCCCATGTCCCCTTCACTAAGCCCTGTCTCAATGTCCCCTAACCCCCTGTCCCCATGTCCCCTCCACTAAGCCCCTGTCTCAATGTCCCCTCAAACCCCCTGTCTCCCATGTCCCCTCCACTGCAGCCCTGTCTCCATGTCCCCTCCACTGCAGCCCTGTCTCCCATGTCCCCTCCACTAAGCCCCTGTCTCAATGTCCCCTAACCCCCTTTCTCCATGTCCCCTCCATGAGGGCCCCTCTAACACCAGAGGAGTGGTTACAAGCCTTCACCAGTGTCACCGTGAGAGAGGAATCATGCTATGAAATTTAAACACCTCTGATCTTTATCACGGGAGAGTGGGAGGAGATGAAATGACAGTACATAAACGGTGAAATATGTCTGCATGAGACGGGAGAGAGAATAGAAGGGGGGAACGCGACAGGGTGGTAATATAGTTATTTTTTTATTGACCGCTCCACTTTCATTTAGTTATTGCGACAAAAGCGTGGGGTGGGTGCTGCTGGGCTCCATCTCGCAGGCTAATTGCACAGAGCTAACCACACCCTAACAGACACACACGGCCTAGTCTTTAGACAGAGTACATGATATCATTAGTCATGGTGTATATCAGTGTGTGTGTTTGGTGTGTGATGAAAGCAGAGCTGCCAGGTCGTTGGTTCTAGTGGTGTAACACGCATCCGGCGGCTGTACATCAGCACGCTTGGAAACAAATAATCAAATGACAGATTTCGAAAGAATCAGCAGGGATGTATGCATGCTTTCATATCCTATTTGAGTGAGTAAACATTTAATGTGGATGAATGTATCACAGTTTTATTTATGCATAGAATCTGCTGTTAAGTCTGAATTATACATCGGGCCTGATGAATAATGCATCAGCCTCACTCCTTAATGATTACTTGCCAGGCAGTGAATGGTAATATTTGCAGATAAATTTACTCATTGATCTTGCCTGTGTTTTACCAGTTGTGTAGCAGCACTAGTCGAACTGAGCATTAAGGCGGCTTTTTAGTTACTCATCTAATGAGAAGATGTGATAATTGTCACGGTTAAAGAAATGAATAAAACAAAACCGATGTGTGTAGGTTCTAGGCTAGTGAAACCCTCCTGAATCTATCTTTACCAGTGTCAACAGCAGCCTACCCAATTACAATATTTATATTTACTCTGTCTCCAGTTTCCTTTTTGCTTTTACAAATGATAATTTGATGTCTTGATTGTAAAGGATCTCATCCACAGGCTTTAAACGATCCGTTTGCAGTTATGGATTTATATCTGGCTTAATGTCAATTCCTTTGTTTGACGGTGTCACACAAAATTCAAGTCTGCTTCTGTTGTTTTAACTGGTATTCAACAAAAAGTATTTGATACCTTAATTATCAGTGACCTTAAAAGCACTCTGAGCCAGATCATTGACACATTAGCAGCATAAGACTAACATGAGAAGATCGGTGCATTGCCTAAGCCTCGGACTGTTACCCTGTGGTACTGGGCAGATATTAGCCGTCCACACAATGAGATACTATTGACCAGTTGTCACCCACTCATTCGATGACTCCTCTGGGGTCGTTCCTTTTTTCATTTGTCACCGTAGCAACATGGATAGTGAAAACGCAGCCTACCCATCTGGACAAAAAGATTGTCCTCATCACTTAAGCTGAAATGTAGGCGTCCAATTGTTGAGCTGTTTTACACAAGTGGAAGAAGAACTGTTTCTACTTAGCCTGGTTCACATAACCTTGTTATTGTAACCTTATGTTCTGCAGAATCCACTAGATGCCTGCATTCGACAAGCTTTTGCTCATCGCTTTAAGTACGCCTGCGTAGGCGAGATGTAGCAATTCAACTTTGACTCTGTGGAGAATCATAGCTTGTTCACTGCTCTAATACCAACTGCTGCCTGCTATCCTTTTGTTGTCTGTCTGTGAGACTGGACGGGTCCAGCTTCGAGCTCACTGTGGCAGACAGTGCATGTGTCATTATAATAGTACCTTCCATCTGATCCACTGAGGACCCTTGTCGTCCGTATTCCTTGAGATAATTGGGTGGATGGTAAGAGCCGCCCTGGGCAGTATAGGAGGGCGGATCTTTCTGAGCGGGGCGCATCGTTCCATTTTTTCCCCTTAAAGACACGCTAATGACTAAGCTCGATGTGTGTCGATGTTTAAGTTAACTAGTGTTAATTCGGAAGAGGGGTTTAATGGTCTGGATTGGTGAGGGGAGCCGAAGCAATCAGCGAAAGGCTTGTCTGCGGCGGAGAGTAATTGATTTAGCTGGCGGTGTTTTCTCTCGGAGTAGAGATGACTGCACAATTCAGATATGTAAACAAGAGCAGGCCGGGGGTTGATACTGCCGAAGTCAAAACCCTCCTCCGGTTTCTCTTGATCAGACTTCAGAGTGAAAATAAGAGCTCAGAGCTCCGTCGGGCTTGGGTTCGGTCTCTCCCCACCAGTTCGCTAGCGTGTCGCACACGCAAATCCACACTCTGAGACGAGGGGCATCTTGGGGAAATCATGAAGTAACGTCGTGCACCCAAAGACAAAGGAAGACTTACAGACAACAGATGCTGAAAGTGTTTCAATCTGCTTATTGGAGCATGACTCCTTGTTTAGAGCAGCCAAGGAACTCAATTTATTCATGGTTGACAGTAATGCTCCTGCTTTGCTATGCACTGTTTGTTAACCCAAAGAGCCATTTAACATATTTGTAATATTTATCTCATGTTTATATATTCATTCGTTTTCGACCTAAAGCCTTTAGGGCTAACCGAAGGCCTGAGAACACACAGGGGGTATCTGGTTACATGTTCAAACTCGTTTTTTTTCCACCTTCAGAGCCTTCAGCCACATGACCTGAAGGGCGTTCTGTGGTGTGACATGCTGACGTTATATACTGTTGTGTAAATCACCTCGCGAAAGGGTTGATTGATTGGGTGTTAGGCTAAGTCGTTTTAGTTTTTGTGACAAGTTGAATTTCTTTTCTCTGTGAACTCCAACATCATCCTGTGAGGCAAAACAAACACTTCGCACAAAATTCAACATCCACAGCTTGCTCAAATATTGAAAGAACCGTTTCCTAAGTAAGGACAAAATCTCCAAGCCATTACTCACGTCCTATCGTTCAACATTCAGCGATGAAAAAAAATTAACAGCTCCAACCACAAGAACAACACCAGGGTCATGAAGCGGAAGGAAGCCCTTAACAGTCTAACAAGAGGCCTTGGTTAACTGCACTTCAAAATGGAGTCCTTTGATATCAGATTCTTGAGCATCAAAACAAGGTGGTAGCAGACAGCGCACTTCTCACAAACACACACCCAGTTTCCCCTCGGTGGAGTAGAAGATCTTTTTCCTGATAGTCTTCGCAGATACAGGTATTCCCCTGAGAGTGTTGTTGAGGGATTTCTACAGTTCTGCTGCTAGCTGATTAAAGAAACACTTGTAGATAATCCCACTGAATAAACGGTCTCTTTGTTGTGAGGAAGGGGTGGGGGGTGTGGGGAGAGGAGGGTGGGGTGTGGGGAGAGGAGGGTGGGGGGTGTGGGTGTGGGTGTGGGGAGAGGAGGGTGGGGGTATAGGAGAGGGTGGGGGTGTGGGGAGAGGAGGGTGGGGGTGGGGGTGTGGGGGAGGAGGGTGTGGGGAGAGGAGGGTGGGGAGAGGAGGGTGGGGGGTAAAAAAAAAGGAAAAAAAGGAAAAGCAGAGATTTGGATTTTTAAATGCTTCTCACCTCGGTATGATCCGCCACTCTGCCAGGATAAATATTTAATGATGTGGGGGAGGGGCGGGGCTGAAATGGAGCTGTTACTGACTGCTAGAGAGAAATGAGGATTCTATTAATACACTCCATACTATCCCATAAAGTAATGACACTGATAGTCATCCCAAGGTTATTAGAGAGAGAGGGGAGTGGTGTTGCTGTGTTTGTGTTTAGGAGACTTCTGTTTTGTCGTACTGCAGTGGCATAACTGAGGCATGTGCAAGTATGTGAATCCCTTTTGTTTAACTGAGGGTCATGTCGCTGTACAGGCATGGATGTTGTCCACTGTGTTGTTTCTGAAACCAAGGCCAAACACAGCCACTGTAAAAAGTCATCTTGCATGAAGATTCTCATTGTTGCGGACAAGCAATATTATTTAGCATCATCAACACCCACCACAATGAAGCGATCATATCGCGAGGCACAATAATCCAAACATCAATGTTTTGCAACAGCGGTTTATTACAATTTGTAATCAATAAAGTGGGGTTGTTATTGTATCAGTCCTGCTCACATGCTTGAGCGGTTGCCTTAGCGGTTAAGGTGCTGCTGGCTAGCGCTTTCATTAATCAGACATACTGAAGGGAAGACGCTATCGAGACAGTGTGTGTTGAACCAGTTAAGATTTGTGATTCACCCTGTTGACTCATTACACGATGACTGCGGAAACGCAATTACTCCTGGTCCCTTGGTCGCTCGTCTCCTGCTTCCTAACACCTTGGTCGCTCGTCTCTCCTGCTTCCTAACACCTTGGTCGCTCGTCTCTCCTGCTTCCTAACACCTTGGTCGCTCGTCTCTCCTGCTTCCTAACACCTTGGTCGCTCGTCTCCTTCTTCCTAACACCGTGGTCGCTCGTCTCCTTCTTCCTAACACGTGGTCGCTCGTCCCTGCTTCTAACCCCTTGGTCGCTCGTCTCCTGCTTCCTAACACCTTGGTCGCTCGTCTCTCCTGCTTCCTAACACCTTGGTCGCTCGTCTCCTCTTCCTAACACCTTGGTCGCTCGTCTCCTGCTTCCTAACACCTTGGTCGCTCGTCTCTCCTGCTTCCTAACCCCTTGGTCGCTCGTCTCCTTCTTCCTAACACCTTGGTCGCTCGTCTCCTGCTTCCTAACACCTTGGTCGCTCGTCTCTCCTGCTTCCTAACACCTTGGTCGCTCGTCTCTCCTGCTTCCTAACACCTTGGTCGCTCGTCTCTCCTGCTTCCTAACACCCTGGTCGCTCGTCTCTCCTGGCGCTCTCCCCCAGCCCTGAGTCCTCGCTGTGCACACCCGCCTTCAGTCTCTGCCGGGGAAATACTCTCTCAACATGGAGAGTCCTGCAGGCACTTCCCATCCCTGCTATTGAACTAGCAGCTGCCTCCCTCTCACCCCATCTTCACAGATGAGTGCCAGGATCAATGGATCTCTTTAGTGCAAATCTGATTTGATCAGCACTGGCTTCTGCACTGCTGATCAGAGATGTCCACCATGTTCCCCGTGTGTGTGTCGGGGGCAGGGGGTTTGGGCAAAATGCAATCGAGTTTGCTGCTGTCCGATAGGCCCAGATATCTTTGTCTCCTTCCGATTCCATAGACGTGTATTAGGAGGGGATTTCGTATTCATTATTGAGCTGTTGGTTCAGGCGGGGGGAGGGGCTCCAGGAGGCTGGCGAGGACGGGGAAGAGGCTGGCGAGGCCGGGGAAGAGGCTGGGGAAGTGCTGCGTTCACTGATACGGACGTTCTGCTGATTGCAGCAGGAATGTAGCCTTTTCTCGAGCAGGGCAACGCCTGGCATCATAAATAAGACTAAGGGCATGTTTTCAGAGGGATGATCTGTCTCTCAGTGTGATCGCGTGGAGATGGATCGCTGCAGAGGAAGAGAAACAGGGGTTGAAGGGCATATTGACCCCCTTGTTTTGAAAAGCAAAGCGCCAGCCTCTCCGGTGCCCCCGTGTTCCCCATTAATTATTGTTTGATGCTATTAAAGGGAGGAGGGGGAGGGTGGAGGGGCCTTTCTAAAACATAATTATTCATTGCAGCGTTTGTCTAGAAGAGCCCCATCCCATCCCCCCCCCTCATTTCCTCTCTCTCTCTCTCTCTCTCTCTCTCTCTATTTCTCTCTCTCCCCCCTCCTCTTCTCCCCCCTCCTCTTCTCTCCCCTCCTCTTCTCTCCTGTGCCTCTCCGAGGAAAGAGAGGCAGCCTGTCAGTTTAGTGTGCCGGGCAAAGATGTCCCCTCAGCCTTTTAAGGGGGGGGAGGGGGGGGGGATAGGAGGGGACCGGGGTGAAGGGCGCCATTTGCCCAAGTGATATATGAGGGGAGACAGCAATATATGTAAGGAGCTGCTGAAAGAAAGATAGGAGAAGGTCAAGGCACATTACACTCCAGCCATTTATACAGCTCAGCATATAGTCTGGCCCTGCACTGCAAATACAGTCGCTCACCAGTACCACCGGGGCCCTCTCCCCTTGGTCAATGCCCTACTCATTTCGATTGACACGTGTGTATACACCCCGTATGAATGCAGCACTGTGGCAAAATGGACTCTCGGTGGGTTTTTATAAGCTTCGCAGATGCATTGGCAAGCTATTTTAACAAGGCTGTAGCTGCTAGCTACCTCCCCAACCTGCCCTCCCAGATTTCCACCCAGTGTGTCTCAGCCGTAGCCGAGAGAGAGAGAGAGAGAGAGAGAGAGAGAGAGAACACTTGAGGGTGATTTCCTATGCATGAGCGCAGCATATGGTCCGCATGCACACAAAGGAGAGGCAGAGGATTACTCAACTATTGCGACGCATCACATTAAGCTAGCAGTGGTCATTAAAGGTCTTTAGAGGAATTCACCTTCTCCTTTGGCTGACCTTCGGGTTTTAACCCTCCAGATAACCCCCCAAAAAAAATCAAAAAGAAGATGAATATGAATTTCCCTGAACATTGTCTATCGTAGGGCTAGGGCTAGCTAAACATTCAAGTATATCAAAAACGCCATCCTTCAGGTTGTCCATTTGTTCATCTACTGCTTTTTCTTTTCTCTCTCTCTCTCTCTCTGACGAAATATCCCAGAGAAGCCAGTCACTTTGACAAAGCACCTCAGCTTAACAATAGCATTCCAGGAACTAACAGAGCTCGTGCTCTTTTGAACACCCAACTGCCAGCGAGCGTTGGGGCTCCTGCTTCAGTACACCCAGCAGGGATGTCCTCTCACAGTGGAAGCTATGTCGTCAACCCAAAGGTCTTTTCTCTGTTGTTGTCTTGGTGCACAGAAGTGCACGTTGAGTGATGTGATGTGTAATGTGATACGTGACAGTTGTCGGGCATGATGAGATGATGAAACAACATGCAGGCTGTGTGCTGTAGGCACAGCATACTATCAGTTAGGGATCAAGTCTCCATTTCACACATGAACAGGCAGAGTTAATCTGCTGATCGCTACTGTACTGTGCTACACAGAAACGCTACACAGAAACGGCAGTGTTTCTCCTCCACCCCAGCCCTGTGTGCTGGGAGCCTGGCTCTGGGAGCCTGGCTCTGGTGTGTTCTGTAAACGCCTGATTCTCCTTTTACCATCAGGATGTATTTTGAGCTTTGTTTGTGAATGTGCTTGTGTCACTATGCGTGGATTTTTGCCTTGGCACAACTATGTAACCATAATTGTGTAACCCCTTGTTAGTGAGTTGGGTATAATTATGCATCTGTGTGTTTGCGTGTGTCTGCATGTGTGTGTTCTTGTGTGTGTGTGTGTTGTGTTGCATGTTTGTGTTGTGTGCCTGTGCGTTTTGCGTGTGTGTGAGATCTTGTGTGTTTGCACACTGTGTTGGTTGCGCTAAAATGCTGCTGCTGTTCCAGTCCCAGTCAATGCATGTTTTATGAGTTGTCCTGAGAGGATAGGGAGACTCAGAGCTCAGATCCTGCCTGTTCCAGCAGCGCTTTCATTAACCCCCGCCACCCCCACCTCCCTGATCATCCTACCCCCACCACCCTGATCATCCTACCCCCGACCACCCTGATCATCCTACCCCCACCACCCTGATCATCCTACCCCCACCACCCTGATCATCCTACCCCCACCACCCTGATCATCCTACCCCCACCCCCTGTCATCCTACCCCCACCTCCCTGATCATCCTACCCCCCACCTCCCTGATCATCCTACCCCCCACCACCCTGATCATCCTACCCCCACCTCCCTGATCATCCTACCCCCACCTCCCTGATCATCCTACCCCCACCCCCTCATCATCCACCCCCACCCCTGATCATCCTACCCCCACCCTCCCTGATCATCCTACCCCCACCCCCATCATCCTACCCCCACCACCTACCCTGATCATCCTACCCCCACCACCCTGATCATCCTACCCCCACCTCCCTGCTCATCCTACCCCCATCACCCCTGATCATCCTACCCCCACCTCCCTGATCATCCTACCCCCACCTCCCTGATCATCCTACCCCCCACCACCCTGATCATCCTACCCCCACCACCCTGATCATCCTACCCCCACCACCCCTGATCATCCTACCCCCCACCACCCCCCCACCCCCTGATCATCCTACCCCCCACCACCCCTGATCATCCTACCCCCACCACCCTGATCATCCTACCCCCCACCACCCTGATCATCCTACCCCCACCACCCCTGATCATCCTACCCCCACCTCCCTGATCATCATACCCCCACCCCCCTGATCGTCCTACCCCCCACCACCCTGATCATCCTCCACCCCCACCACCCTGATCATCCTACCCCCCACCACCCTGATCATCCTACCCCCACCACCCTGATCATCCTACCCCCACCTCCACAGGCAGCTTATTTTGGACTGAAAGGAAACGCTTTCAGCATGATATTTACAACGTGGCCTTGTCTGTGGCTATAGTTTAAAGGGTTGTGGGAGCCTGCAGAGTTCTCACAGACCCATGATTCATGTCATCCCCTCACAAGCCCAGCACAACAAGCCCAGCACATGGTGTGCTCTCCCCTCTGATGCCCGTCACCACTGCCCTGCCCAGAGACAGGGCACGACATGCAGGAACACTGAACACTGTCCTACGTTAGCGCTCTCTCTGCTCCCGTTCTCCCTGAAACTCCTCCTTCCCATATCAAACAAACAGGAAATGTTCACTTTCAGTGTAATTGTAGTGATCGCATCCTTGATTTTTAGGCATTCTGGGCTGGTGCTAGTTTGGTGGAGACAGCACTGAAATTAGCTGGGAGGCTGGCCTACAGACAAAGGATGTCGTTCCTAAATAATCTAGTTGTGTTGTGTAAAGCCAGTTGCCTGGTTGGTGGTGGAGGAGGTTAGCAGCTCCAGGAGAAGCCCGCTCGTCCCCCAAACAAAAGCCCTCCCTCCCTCCCTAATTAGAGGTAATACCATCCTGTGGTATCTAGGGTGGAGGTGCTTTTGGCCCCCTGTCGCGGTTTGTGTGTGAGTGAGTGTGCGTTTTTTGAATGCAGGGCTTGTCCCCCACCCCCCTTACCCCACCCCGGCCATCTGCTCAAGGATTGGAGAGGAGGGCACCACCAGATAGATAAATAATTTAGGCGGAAAAATAGTTTTGCGTGCTGACCTAATGGCTTTGTTTCTGGGATCCACTCTCCAAGACGTCCTCCTCCAATTGCCCTACGCCCGTTCGCCCCTCCCACCCCCCCCTTGCCGAGGAGAGCTGTCAGTTTGAAACCATGGCGATGTTTATCTGTCAGCCTGATCTGTTCGTGTTTGCCTTCCTCAGTTGTTGTTGGAGCAGCAACATTGTGTTGCATTATGATTAAAGTAGCTGGAGGATGTAGGACAGTGTTATGAATACATTTTCTTTGTCTCTCATTTGAGCTAGCAGTCCGTACGGGCCTGATGGATGGGATCGTTAAGCTGATAGACAGATGGGGTGATTTTTAAGAGCTGAGGAGCTAAGAAAATGGTGAGAGATTGACACCTTGAATATTCAATATCTCAAGAGTCCTCCTGTACGACGTACACTAGGGTAACAAAAAACAACTCCAAAAAAACAAAAAACGATTAGGCGATAAATATGCTCCATATCTGATTAGCAAACAAAACGAGTTCCTTCTCCTTCTCCTGTGTGAGAGCTGAGGCTCTGAGGGGTTCCTCTAAGAGAAAGGTAGACTTGTCTTCTAGCAGTGAACAAATAGCTCGGTAGTTTTGTAACATGAATCTATAATCTTATGGATAAGCAACGTCCGGTTCTAGAACTACACTACGCTGTTTTAGATGTGAAGGTGTTTACCTCGTATAATTCACTCACACCTGTTTTCAAATCTTCCAACCATAGCCTTATTTCGTGTCAAAGGAGTGCCACAAAGATGGTTAAAAGCTCTCCGGATCAGACTTCTTCATGTTACAAAGCCTGCTTCCAGTTCTGTGCTGAAAGGTAATTAAAAGGTAGTCAGATTTCACCTAGGGGTTGGTTTCTGTCACAGACCTCCCTTCCTCTAGACAAATGCTTCACTACCCACTGAGAGCCCCACCTTTTAGTGAAATGTGAAGTGCCACAACTGACAACACTGTCATTCTCCTCAGGAGAGCGGTGTCAAAGGTAGCCGGCTGCAAATAGCTAACCGAGGTTACGGCCCAGTCAGACAAATGGGGTGAGAGATGTTCTGCAACCTGGTATTAGTCTGGGAACTCCACGCTGCTGATCATGGAGGTGCTGTGCTGTGAAGCGGTTCCCTCAGGGCGGTTTGAATCTCTGAGAGTCACACACTGAGAGGAAAGGAGATTTAGGGGCTAGAAGTTTACTGAAGAAATGCTTTAGCCTGGGTGGGGCTCCAAAGCCTTGTTGTGGTTCCCACTACCGTTGGCAGTTGTGATTGGCAATCCACGTGATATATATATATATTTTGCTTTAGCTTTAATGGTTATGTTGCTATTCCATATTTTTTCTTGGATTACCATCTATGTAGAAAAAAAGAAGACATTTTCCTTGACTTCAGTAGTCTCAAGGCATGTGTAAATGTTGTATGTTTTAACGCCTCCAGCTATCAACCCCTGCACCTCTGCTACCTTTGAACCAACATACTGTATGGAGACTATAAATAGGGCTTCAGAGAATGTAGAGCCCGCAGAGGAAGGAAGACGGTTGCTCGTCAGCGAATTCAAGGAACAAGTGGAGCAGACAAGTGTCTTTGCCCTGCCAGAGGAGAACCAAAGGAGGAGCGAGAGAGAGAGAGGCGAGGGAGAGAGAGGGAGAGGGAGAGAGAGGGGGGGGGCGGGGGAGAGGGAGAGAGAGGGGGGGCCGGGGGCCGCTCAGAGAAGAAAACAGGCTATGATTCACCAGGTAACACAAAGCACAGGGAGCTGTAGAGAGAGATAGGGAGAGAGACTACTGAGAATCCCCCTCTGAAGTGCCCCCCTCCCTCCCTGCCTCTCCTGCCTCTCCTGCCTCCAGCAGAGGCTTTCATTGTGCTGGTGTTTCAGGAGGTGGGATATCAGCTTAGATTAGTCTGAGGTAAAGTGTTGAAAGTGACATAACGTGTTCTGGGCTGTGTGAGCATCCTTATTGGCCGGTGACGGAGGATCTACGGTTTGATTCGTGTCAGGTTCAGTCACCGTTACCTCTGTGCATGTGTGATCGTGCTAATATTGTTCTACTAATCAGTATGCGTGTGAGTGTTTAATGCAATCCCTCTGCAAAGCCTGCCTCATCCCGGCCAATCAAATCCTTTGCTGCTTCATAATTCTCTGATTGAATAAGCTCTCGAGTCGTCGGTCTCAATCGTCGGGGGCTCGATAGCACCATTTTGGCTCCTGCTTTTCCTCAGGTACCGTGTTGCTTTGACACGACCGGCCCCAGAAAAAGCACACATTCCTGCCTTTTATTTCATGTGCCTTCAACTCGAATCATCAAACAGTTCACAACCCTTAATAATCAATTAGTCCATTAGAGAAGCCTTGTTGCCGTGCCTCCCCAGCAGCTTTTCATCTCGACTCAACCTGGCCAATTGGGTGTTTATCCAGAGCTGGGTTTTGATGGCAAGCACAGAGAGAATGCGAATGTGTATTTGAGTAATGTGGGAGTGATTTGAATGAATAAAACATGGTTCCTTAAAAGCTCAGTGGAGAAAGGGGAAAGAGAGAAGGAGGGAGTGAGAAAAAAAGGGAGGGGGGGGAGAGGGAGACCAGAAAGAAAAAAAACCTCAGTGTTTGTAATGGAGACCTGCTGTGTGGCCATTGTGGGGGATGATGTGTTAATAGAGACAGAACTGTGCGGTTCTCAGGCCAAAGGTCTAATTTAGATGCGTTTGGAAAAGAGAAATGTATTTTGCCCAGGCACGGCTGGCTGCTAGCCCTCCACCCCACTGCACTAATGTTGGATCAGGCTAGCTGCCTTCGGCCAGCCTTCCCCACAGCCGCAACCCCCGCCCCGCCTCTTCTCTTTTCCATTAAGACAGCTGGTATCTTTCAAAGGGTCCTGCCCCCGTGATTGATGGGTAATAGCTGCGAGCCTCACCTGGGCCTTCACAGCATTATTCACAGGCCAGGTGGCGCTTGAGGCTAGCGCTTTGTTAGCCGCGGCTGAGCGGCGGCGGCGGCTTCTTCTCCTGTCATTAAACGGCGCTACGTTAGCCCCCCCATTTCATTTCCTCCGTCTCCGCGGCTCACGTTTCGGCTGGAGTCACTTGACTCCCGGTTTGCCTCCCTTGATTTGATTTTGAATCCCCTCGTTTTAAGGTGCTCAGACGAGAGAGAAGCAGTCTCGGCACATCCTGCGAGAGCAGAGCAGCCTTTCGGTCTGAACGCCTCCTGAATGCTGCTAGGCGCTTCCTGAACGCGGCTAGTTTTCTGATCGAGGGAGCGTGATCCGAGCAGGACGCAGTGCTCAGACTCAGGAGGTTCAGCAGAGCGAGGATTAGAGCTCTCGTATCAAATAATACCTGGGTCAATATTTTGCCCTCCCTCACACCTCTAGGCTGTGTGTGCAGACACCAGAGGGGTGTGATATGTATTTTGGCCGAGTGGTGAGGAGTGTCTGTGTGTGTGTGGCTGCGTGCACGATAACCCCAGAGAGAGAGAGAGGGAGAGAGTGTGTGTGCGTGCGCGAGTCTGCGCGTGCACATGCGCGTGCACATGCGCGTGCCCGCGAGTGGAAACGGCCCAGCGGTCGCCGTGGTAACTCATCATTAGGTGATTAATAGGGCCGTGACGACGGCGCAGTGTAATCAGCCCTGGTGTTTGTGTTGAAGCTGACGACAAGAGCAGCTGCCCTGTCAGTTGGCGGCTCCTCACCAGTTGACAGGCCGCCGTCGAGGACCGCCGTTGTCAAGCCCCTCGCCTCGCCTGCCAACAGCCATTCCCCCTCTCTCTCTCTCTCTCTCTCTCTGTCCGTCTCTCTCTCTCTCTCTCTGTCCGTCTCTCTCTCTCTCTCTCTCTCTCTGTCTGTCTCTGTCTCTCTCCCTGCTCTTTTCATAACCTTCACAAACATGAAACGGGGCTCCTCACAAACACACAGTACAATTTTCACCTCCGCCTCCCTCTCTCCCTGGCCGTCCCAGGCTAAAGCTGGCGTTGCGGCGGCGCTAACTGTGGTGCTGATTGCCAGGTCTGGCCCCTCAGGGGGCTGTAATAGCTATTTCTAGTTAATCTGTAGTAGGGGGGGTGAAAGCAAACACTGGCAAGTAAGTGAGAACCTGCCTGTGTAGTCGCTGTGTGTAGTAGCAGTGTGTAGTAGCAGTGTGTAGTAGCTGTGTGTAGTAGCAGTGTGTAGTAGCTGTGTGTAGTAGCAGTGTGTAGTAGCTGTGTGTAGTAGCTGTGTGTAGTAGCAGTGTACTTGAGGCAGCCTGCTCTGTGTAGTTGCTGTGTGTAGTAGCAGTGTGTAGTAGCAGTGTGTAGTAGCTGTGTGTAGTAGCAGTGTGTAGTAGCAGTGTGTAGTAGCTGTGTGTAGTGGCTGTGTGTAGTAGCTGTGTGTAGTAGCAGTGTACTTGAGGCAGCCTGCTCTCAGCCTTCCTGTCTGGGAGGGCTTCAGGACTCTTGTATTATTACAATGGTAGCCTGAGAGGCTATTTGGTAGCTCTCTCTATTTTGGCTGAATGATGATGGCTGGGCTAACCGTAGCAGTTAGCCGTGTTAAATCACTGGCTCCCTCTCAGCTGCCTCCCTGCCAGTGGATTGCCATGTTCTCTCCTCCAGAGCTGTCAGTCCACATTAGCATGGAGATGATGGTTAGCCGTAGCTACGTAGCTGGGGTGGAGTGTACTCCCCTCAGCCAGCATGCACAGAATGCAATTACACACACACACACACACACACACACACAGTCACACGCACACAGGGCTGTGGTTAGCGAGCTACACTGAGCCCATTTCAACCCCACCTGCTAAACGGCTCTCCCGAGGCGTTGTCAAGGAGGAGTCCAGCAGCACAATGCTGAAAGGGCCCAGCTAGACACGGCCTTTCCTGAGGAGCCCCAGCGCCTGTAAGCCTGATCTACTCAACCCAGAGAAGCAACAGAGAAGCAACAGAGCCCCTTTTCAACATAATACAGAGGGGAATCCTGTTTAGGTCATTGTCTGAGAATACATGTAGCTCCTCTCTCTCTCTCTCTCTCTCTCTCTCTCTATTCCTCTCTCTTCTATTCCTCTCTCTCTCTCTATTCCTCTCTCTTTCTATTCCTCTCTCTTCCTCTCAGCGACGAGGCGAGCGGTAGAAAAGGCAGCTTGAAGGTTGTGTTCTTTTCATAGAAGTGTTCAGGGCCCTCCTGAGAATACTTGGCAGGCTGTGGAGGAGAGTGCTAACAATTACTCTGAGGTTAAGGAGAGCCAGCACAGCTCATTGCCTGACATCTATTGGCTAATCGAAAGGCTTTCGTCACCGTCATTATTTTTTCTTTCCCCTCGACCATTCACTCAAAATGTATCTACAGGCCAGAACGATCAAACGGCAGTGATGAAATTCAGAAGGGATAAAAAATAATAATAATGTTTCGTGTGAATCTGCCCTGCCCGGGTTCAAATTCCTTCCGTGCAGGTGTGGTGTCAGTGACGTGGTGGAGCGTGTCGCTAATCCCTGCCTCTCTCTCTTTTGTCCTTTATCTCCAGCTCTTCTGAAACGCTGGGGTTGTTGGTGTGGCCGAATTTTCCCTGGATTTGACCGGTAAATTCAGAAGACTGAAGCCCAGGCTCACAGTCTACCTTTCACGGAGGCCCAGCCGTGAGAGGACTGAGGAAGGTACGTGGCGAATCATGACGGCCGACAAAGACAAAGAGAAGGAGAAGGAGAGAGACCGAGACCGGGACAGAGAGCGTCCAGACAAGCGGGACAAGAGCCGCGGCGAGGCGGAGAGCGCGAGGCCACGCCGCAGCTGCACGCTGGAGGGCGGCGGCGCCAAGAACTACGCGGAGAGCGACCACAGCGAGGACGAGGACAACGAGAACGCGGGCGGAGCCCCCACCGAGGAGATGGGCAAGAAGGGCAAGAAGAAGATGCCCAAGAAGAAGTCGCGCTACGAGCGCACGGAGAACGGAGAGATCACCTCCTTCATCACGGAGGACGACATTGTTTACAGACCTGGTGGTGAGTACAAGTTGTTGTTGTGGTTTCTATTGGTCGACTTGTTGGCTTTCTATTGGTCGCACGCCATGTACGGTCATTGTGATCATTGGGCTCATTTAAGAGGTACTTTCGGAGTGCTGTGTTTTCACCCAATACAGATTTCTAATCTTGGTGCTTTCGGCTAAAGTGATTAAATCACCTTTAAACCGCTCCGCCCCCCCCCAGCCATCCCATGCTGTCACACACAGGCCAAATATCACACGGCAAATGTTTTCAGGCGGTTTACGCTTGGCTTCCCAACTAATAACACAAGTGTCAGTCCTAGATCTTTTGATAGCTGCAGATTTCAAATAAAGCAGCTTTAGTAATCCCCCGGGCCTCGTACCCGGCTGTACGGTAGGACGTCGCAGGGTCGCTGTTCTATCATGAAAACGTATAAACTTGTTTCCTGGAGAGAGCAGAGGTACTGTATGAGATCTATATTACACACCCCCCACCCTCCCACCCACCCTCACACACCGAGTCTTTAAAGAGACGTAACCTTTTCCCAGGCTGTAAACATGGCCTCTCCCTCACCCACTGTTTATAAATTGGTTGTACACCAGACTGAAGGGGGGAAATGTCAACACAGGGAAGCGAGCGGAAGGCGGTGAGCTAACGCTATCTAGCTCGCTCGCTCCTCTCTCTCCTCTCCTCTCTCCCCTGATCTCCCCAGCAGCAGCACGGAGCCCGTGGGCCCGAATCATCACTGCTGTGTCGTTCATTTATCTTGCAGGCGATGGGGAAAGGTCAGGGAGTGACGCAGCGGCGCCGTCACAATGCTTAGCAGTTTAACGCAAAGACATTGAAAATTACAACCAGGACGACGTTAGCCTGCCTTCGTTGTCCTACTAGAACATTCCGCCTCCCCCCACCCCCCCCCTCGCTCATCTTCCGCTAAAGAGATGTGTTGCCCTCAAGTAGGTGCGGTGGAACATGCCGCCTCCACCCCCACCCCCGAGCAGTGTGTAATCTGGTTGGCTGAATGATCTCTCTGCTGGTATCAGGGAGGTCCTTGAGAGAGATGTCGCGCTGACACAGGGAAGTGAAGTCTCGTTGTTCCCCTGACACGGACTCCATTGAACCTTTTCTCTCTGCATTTAATGTTTAATAAAGAGAGGGAGAAGAGAGCGAGCGAGCGAGAAAGGGAGTGATGGATAGAGAGAGAGAGCAGCTCTGGTTTGTGTCCTAGTCACTGAAGCGGTGACCAGCGGAAGCAGTCAGTCACTTCAATTAAACATTCAGGAGGCACATAAACAACCCCGTCCGGGCGTGTTCCTCTTCTTCATATCATCTGAACGTGCTGCAAGCCAACAGCGTCACGTGTTTATGCTCTCTGATTGGTCAGACCGGTTTTCCCCCCCTGGTTTCTTTTCTCTTTTCAATTAGCGATTTGTTAAAAGCCGATGAGACTAATGTGGCCCAGCAGAACGTTGACGGCCGTTCTCTTTGTGCGTTGCCTTAATAAGGACAAAGCTTTGGATTAAAGATGTGGCGCCTGGACGAGGTCTGTAACTCTGAGGTCTGTCCACCAGTGTGTCACTTACCTCCTATTGTCAACACAGACATCCCTCACTGTGGAGACTGACCTCACGCTGTCTGCTCGCGTTATTGTCCAGGTGAAGATCTCGGCTCTGGATTGTATTGTGTGTGTGTGTCTCTCTGTGTGTGTTGTTTCGTGTGTGTTTCCTCGTGTGTGTGTGTGTATTTTTATCTTCCCGCCTGGTCATTTGCAGCAGCCTTACAGCAATCAGATTGGGTTTGCGTGGCTTAAGCAGGCACAAAGCCTGGAATGGATTATGCTTTGCTAAATGTTAAATCCCTTTATACTCGTCTAGTGACACACAATATGTAAAACTGACCACCCTCCGAGAGGGATTTCCACAGCCCTAGACAGAGGGAGGGGGGGAGGGAGGGAGGGGGGAGGGAGGGAGGGAGGGGGCGAGCGAGGGGGGATGATGAAGAGAGAGACAGAAACACCTCTTTAATTGCTTTTGTCACAAGAGCCTGACAAACACATATGACTTTGTGAAGATAATAAGAGAACTATATTGAAACCCTGCACACAGATCCCCTGTCTAGCTGCTTAGCTTCTTTATCCCTGGAAGATGGAAGCGTCATTTCTCCTCTCTCCTTCTCCTCTCCTCTCCCTCTCCTCTCTCTCTACTTCCCGCTCTCTCTCCTTCCCCCCCCCTCTCTCTCTCTCTCTCTCTCTCTCTCTCTCCTGCCCTCTCTCTCTCTCCTTCCCTCTCTCTCTCCAGGCGGCTTAGTGTGCATTGATTGGATAGGGGAGAGAGTGGGTTGAGAAAGAGGCAGCGAGGCTATGGGGATACATGACGACTTCTGTCTCACAAAGTGTGTGTGTGTGTGTGTGTGCGTGCGCGTGTGTGAGTGAGTGCCTTACAGTGTGCTGCAAAGAAGGAGACCATTTGTATGGCAGGCTTCTGGGGGGAAGTGTGTGTGTGTGTGTGTGTGTTGCGGCAAGCCCCCGTCAGACCTGTGAGATCGATCAGAGCTGTGAGTATTGCCCCCTCCAGCCTGCTGCTCTGGAGCTTGGCGAGGCTCCTCCACAGCACTGGCCCAGCTTATGGATCCACACAGGAGATTATACACAAGAGGGGATCAATAGATGACACCGCAGCAGCAGACACACACACACACACGGCACGCGTGTGCATCACGCACGTACAAGAAAAGGGCACACACACACACACACACCTACACACACACACACACACACCACACACACACACACACACACACACTGAGACGGTGCACTCCACTGCCCCACACACATCCTTATCCCATCTGGCTGCCATGACACTTCTCTGTCTCCTCTCTGACTGGGGGTTTAAAATGGAGCTAATAGAAACCACCTGCCCCCCCCTCCCTCCCCTCCCCTCCCCCGCTCTCTCTCTCTCCTCTCTCCACACAACATGGCTTCCATGACCAAAGCAGGCTGTTTATTGTCAGAGGGAGCTTGATGGCGCAGCACGCTGCATGGACCTCACCAAGCCTGGGATACAGAGAGACGAGGCAGAAGAGTGGTGGGGGCTGTCGGCTGAACACAGACAGACAGGTTTTCTGAAGACAGACAGACAGGTCTCTTAAGAAAGACATACATGTTTCTGAACACAGACAGACATGTTTCTGAACACAGACAGACATGTTTCTGAAGACAGACAGACATGTTTCTGAAGACAGACAGACATGTTTCTGAAGACAGACAGACATGTTTCTGAAGACAGACAGACAGACAGGTCTCTGAAGACAGACAGACATGTTTCTAAAGAAAGACAGACAGGTCTCTAAAGACAACAGGTTTCTGAAGATAGACAGACATGTTTCTGAAGACAGACAGACATGTTTCTGAAGACAGACAGACAGGTCTCTGAAGACACAGGTTTCTGAAGATAGACAGGTCTCTAAAGACTCCACTTTTCTGCCTGCTCTCTCTAAGGGATTGGGGGGGGGGATTGGACAGCTGGCACCTCGCACTGTAGACACCATGAGCCCCGAGGGATCCTCTCTCTGTGTGTGTGTGTGTGTGTGGCTGGAGTATATCCCAAACACATGTGGCATGGAAGCCCAGTACGCCATCCTCTCCCACCAATCACAGTGCTGTTCCTGTGGTCCTACGTGGCGTGAGCTGTGTGGCACAGCATATTGTTTTGTCACCAAATCACCATGCTTTCATGCTGTGGGTATGTTTTCCAGTGTCCTTGTATACAGACAGATTGAGTGTTCTCTCCCTGTCTGGCTTCACATATCAGTCTAGACTCCACAAGACATGCTTCACAAGACAGCCTTCGCACGCATGATTCCAATTGATGACAAAAGACACGAGTTCCAAAAGCATGGTGTTTGGGGATGCATGATGCTGTTATGGTGACGGTGTGAAGGAGCTGATCTCTGCATGAGAGGGGGGGGACAGCCACAGTCACTGATCTTGTCATACTCAAACAGTGCAGCAAATCTGCCCCCCCCCCTCCCTCCCTTCTCATTCAGTGTAATGGAGAGCCTGGAAAGGGCTTATTCAAGTGGGGGGTGAAATCTAACCACCTGCCGACTGCAAATTAGAAGCTGCAGCAGACTGAGGGGGCTTGACTTGTCAAAGAGCCTCTGTTCTGGACTCCCCCAGGAGGGCAGTCAGCTGGGCTGCTCTCCTCCCTCTCCTCCACAGCCACGGCTCCAGAGCCTGGGGTCTGATGTCATCAGCTCCCAGGTATGTGCCCCTCGCCAGGGACGGATGGGAGAGCGGGTTCGGGAGGGAGAGGAGCAGGAGGGGGAGGTGAATGAGGATGTTTTGGGCCGAGGGGCTGGCGAGGCGTGGCGAGGCGAGGCGGGGGGGGTGGAGAGGCGGGGGGCTGGCTCGTGGAGCTGCAGTCGACCCAGGAGATGAGCAGCGCTGGGCCCGGGTTGGATGAGCGGATCACGGCGTCCACCGTCCCGGGCGCCCAACGTTGGCAGGTTTCACCTCGCGGCAAGACCGCCCACTCCGCCGCCGCCCCCCCCCCTCCCCCCCCGCTGAGATCCCGCCCCCGGCAGGAAGTGACACGTGCAGTGGAGGGTGCCAGCGCCCCCTCAGGGCTGGCTGGGAGGAGAGAGAGAGAGAGAGGGGTACAAGCAAGAACACAGACAGGAGGACTGGCTCCCCCCCTCCCCCATGGTTCCATTATTGCATTCCTTGTGCTCTTTAATTTTAGGATCAGTAAACTTAGGGGGCCAGCTTTTCCAGAAAGCCCCTGATCTGGTCTCTTGTGTCTGTGTGACTGAGCCTCCATGGAACAATGCTGGAGAGCCCCACTGCCTCCCGACGAGGACGCCACGCCCGCCAGCCTGGCTCAGCCACCAGATCCTCTATATTTAATAAGCTCCTCTGCATCCATTCAAACATGGCCGTCTCTGTGTTATGTTTGGCTGAGGTCACAGCCGACAGGAATGCTACCCTGACTGTTTAGTAAACACAAGTCTGTGTAGTGTGTGTGAGCCCTGTGTTCTAGCAGATACTTTCCACCCGCTCTGGCTCGTAAAAAGAAGGGAGGCCGACGTTACCTAACAGCGTCTGTCTGTTTCTCTCCGGTTCTTACACACTCTGTCTCTCTCTACCCTCTCCCCCTCTCTCTCTCTTCTCATAGTGCTGCAGCAAATTAAACAGAAAGTCATTTGACACAGAGTAGAGTGGAGCTGGGTTCTGTTACTGGCCTAGGTGTGTTTTAGATTAGACATGCTTCACAGGCACTGGAGAATGACTGGCTGAACAATGAGCTACAGCTGAGGCGAGGAGGGAAGGGGGGAGGGGTGTCTAAAAAGGAGTACCCCCCCCCTTCTCCCCTCCCCTCATGAATATTCAAGCTCTTAAACAGAGAGGGGTGACAATGCATAGAGAGACAATGGCCGCCAGAGCATCCGATTTCAGGAGCGAGCTCAGGTCGCAGGAGTTAGTTTTGTTTTTGTTTTTTTTTCCCCTCGATAAGAAAGTGTCTGCTGTAGAATGTCGTGTTTCTCTGTCTCTCTCTGTCTCTCGTCTCTCTCTCTGATCCTCTCTGTCTCTCTCGCTCGCTGTCTCTCTGCTCTGTCTTTTCTCTCTGTCTCTCTCTCTCTCTCTCTCTGTGCCGCTCTCTCTGTGCTCTCTCTCTCTCTCTCCTACTCTCTCTCTCATCTCGCTCGCTCTCTCTCTCTGTTTCTTCTCTGTCTCTCTCTCTCTCTCTCTCTGTCGCTCTCCTCTCACTCCAGCTCTCTCTCTCTCTCTCTCTCCCCTCGCCTCTCGCTCTCTCTCTCCTCACAGTCGCACGCTCTCTCTCTCATCTCCCGTCCAGTCGACTCATCTCGGGTCCCTCTCTCCATCTCTCCGTCTCTCGAAGTCTCTCTCGTCGTCTCTCTCCTCACTCGCTCCACTCTCTCCTCTCTCTCTCTGTGACTCTCTCTCTCCTCTCTCTCCTCTCTCTCTCTTCTCTCCTCACACACGAAAATCTCCTCTCTCTTCTCCTCTCTGCTGTCTGCTCCCTCTCGCGCCTCTCTCTCCCTCTCGAGGTCTGCTTCTCTCTCCTCTCTCTCTCTCTCCCCCTTTCTCTCTGCTCTAGTCTCTCTCCCCGACTCCCTGCGCTGCTCTCGCTCTCTCTCGCAGGCGTCCTCCCTACACGTCTTTTTTCTCGCGCTGTCTATTGTTCGTGTTGCTTTCAGTAATGAGAGCTGTTCAGCTCCCCTCGTGTGGAGAGGTGGACCTGGTGGTGGCTGAAGGGAAAAGAAAGCCCTCCCCCTCGCGCCCCCCCCGCCACCCCCCCGCCTCGCCTGAGAAACGGGACCCACTTTCCAGCGCTTACAAAATGGCTGGAATGTTTTCCAGCTCTCGCTGGGCCCTCAGGGGTCTTCAGGGCTCACTTGAGACACGTAGTTTGGAGATAAGAAGTGAGCACTCGCCTTCAAATAGAAAAAAAAGACTTTGTTTTTTTCTTTTTTTGTATCTGGTAATCTCTTTATTCATGTTTCAAACTGTCATTTGGAATGACGCATTGTGGGTTTTCCTAACCATTTGACTTCTGGTCTGTGGTGTGGTGTCTTGAAACGAGTCGAAGCAGATCACATGCATTTGATCTCCCGAGAAAGTGTTTGCAGCGTGTGAATTGTAAAACTAGCCGTGGGATCTGCCTGCCAGCCTAAATGGAGGTGCCTGGTCTCTGTCTGTCTGTCTGTCTGTCTGCCTGCCTGTCTGTCTGCCTGAGAGGTTAGAGGACACTAAACCTTAATTCCCCCGATTTGACTCCTCTGAAACATGTCATCTCATCTCATTCAGATTAGTGTTCTTTTGTTCTCTGCCCCCCCTCCCCCCACCACCCCCTCCCCCCTCCTCTCCTCTCTTTACACCACATGCAGCGTTGTCCCCTCAGGTCACACAAAAGCGACTGCTGGATATTTTCATTCATGTTATCTTGTAAATGACTTCCAGAGTCCAGGTGTGGATGGAGAGAGAGAGAGAATGGGAGGAAGGGGGGGGAGGGTGGGGGAGAGGGACAGTGGCGTCACTCATGGAGCACCAGGGACGGCAATAAACTCCCTCCCTCTCAGAATAACTCATTGAGACTGCAGCAGATAAGGCACCCCCCCCGGGCTACTTGCCCATACACACCGCGCTGCTCAAACAAAGCCCAGCCACTCCAGCCGCCCAGATACAAATGGCATGCCTGGTGACCAAACTATTTAATATCATCATTACGCTAGCTGCAAAAGAGCAGATAACGCTTTACCAGATCAATAACAACTGCGACTCAAACAAATACGTAGCACAGTGACGCGCAACTGGGCAAGGCTTGTGAAGGAAAAAGCTGCTCCTCTTGTTGTTAGCGATAGCGTAGCGCGCTAGCAGCTCCTGTCCGCTAGCTTCCTTGAGCGCCTCCATTCTAAAGCCCACAGCTCCAGCGTAGCGTGCGTGTCGAAGGCTCCCCATGGCTGTGTGTTAGCGTTAGCTCGTCAGCCATGCCTCACGGGAAGCGCCCAGCCAGTCAGTCACGGCAGGCAGAGCCGGGTAAAGGGCAGGCCACACCCCTCCACTCATCAGACCGTGGCCTAATTGGTTTCAGGCCATTACGCGTCGACCAATCAAATCGAAAACCGCCGTGGCCTCTGGTTCTATGAGAATCGATAGTGCAAATGAGATTGATACATCAGAGCTTTTGATGCAGCTCTCTCGATGAATCGATGGTTTGGTGTGTACCTAAAGAGAGGGCTCTGGTGTCTGTCTCCGTTATTGAAGTGGATGAATAAACGGGAGTTGTGTGGAGTGAATATTCATGGCGGCGTGCTCGTCTGATCGGCCCAGCTGGTGGGCTCCGACAGAAGTGCCTGTCTGTTTTTGTCCTGTGCAGCGTGAATGTTTTTGTTAAGGAGATGAGGGTTCACGACCTGGCCATACCACCAGTCACATTCAATTTACCAGCCCAGCCGGCCCAGTCTAGCCCCCATTCACACGCAGTGTGCCAGGGCAGCCAAGTGCACCACCAAGGGTTATGTCATTTGGCAACATTTAAATAGTGGCTATGCCAGTGGGTTTTGGTATTAACTCACTATTAGCAGTTTACTGAATTTGTGTCTTTTGTGGAGGGGTGGGGAGGGGGGCAGGAGGGGGGCAAGTTAAGTACTGGTGCTATTCGACACTGCTGGTGTAGAAGTGAAGTGGAACAATAGCATAATTCCCCTTGGGTCTGATGTTTGCTTTGGAAAGGCAGCCTTGTACTGCTCCAAAAGTCCTTAATCCTATTACCCGCATTCCACTTGAATTTGACTCAAGGAAAAATGTCTGTTTTGGAGGTAACGCCTCGATAATAATATACTGACTCTGGCATGTCTATAGAGCTGACGGAAAAAGTCCCTGAAGTGTCCATGTTGTCATTCTAACACTCTCTCTCTGTCCCTCTCTCCTCTCTCCCTCCCTCCTCTCTCTCTCTCTCTCTCTCTCTCTCTCCTCTCTCTCTCTCCCTCTCTCTGTCCCTATGTCTCTCTCTCTCTCTCTCTTCTTTTTCCAGATTGTGTATATATCGAGAGCCGGCGGCCGAACACTCCCTACTTCATTTGTAGCATTCAGGATTTTAAGCTGGTGAGTACCCTCTTTCTTCCTCCTGTCCCCTGGGCCTGGTGCTGTCCCCTGTCCCCAACCATGGCTCCTTATCTCCCGGTCTGGCCCCGCCCGGTCCTGCCCCGCCCGGCCCCGGCCCTCCAGTGTTGTTTTAAGGCCCTCAGAACACACATCAAACAGTGTTTCATCTGCTCTAATTGCCTGGTGTGTTTAGAAGAAGATGGAGGCTGGCACTAGAGAGGGTGGGCAGATGAGGCTGGAGGCGTGGGGGTCGAGAGGGCCTCCGTGTGGGGGTCGAGAGGGCCTCCGCCCCTGCCAGATCAGAGCCACGTGGGGGACGCACCGTGGTGGAGATGGGCTGTTGGTACAGATAGGGTTGCTGGTTCGGATGTCATGCTGTCAAACGCAGTGTTTCCTTTGTGGTGGTGATGTCATAAAGCAGATGAAAGAGCCTAGCGGAGAGGGATGTTGTGAACAGTTAGGATTCATAAATGCATACATAAGGATTGACGGGAGCTATTTATGGGATTGCGGAGGAAATGTGCTGACCTATGTTAATGTATATCTCTGGAGGGAACACAACAGTGGGTTTGTTTATTAATATGGTCGCTCTTCTAAGCTGGTGCATCAGTTGTGTAACGCTATGAAGATGTCAGAGTATTTCGTTTGTTTAAAAAAAGGAGGCTTTCCCAAATTGGTAAATGGTATCTTTTCTACCCTAAATTGCCCAAATGACCTCTCGGTGACTTGAGAAATCAGGCTCCTAATTTGCTGCTTAAAAGAGTCTGATTCATCACTGGTCGTTAGGGACGAGGACAGAGAGGCCTTTGTTTCCTGTGTGCTCCTCGACACCCAGCTCTGGCACTGACTGCAGGCTCCCAGGTCACATGACTGCAGCCCCCCAGGTCACATGACTGCAGCCCCCCAGGTCACATGACAGGAAGTGTTGACTGGGATTGACAGTTGGAGTGGAGGTCTGGGGGAAGGAGCCCTACCCTGCTGTAGCACTGCTGGAGACGAGGAACAATTGTTAGCGATTGTGTGTGTGTTCAAGGAGTCTTAGCATGGGGTGTATTATTGGAGCACAGAGGCAGCCCACCGAGGACCACTGAGGCCCCAGGGGGGGGGCTGGTAATGGCTTGCCAACAGCCAAGGTGATGATGAGAGGTCACCATTGGAGCCACACTCCCTGTGTGTGTGTGCGCGCACTTACGTGCATTGTAAGTACAGTTGGGTGTGTGTGTGTAAGGTGTTCTGTAGGAGGAGGAGGGGGGGAGGGCGGGAGTGCAGGGGGGATGGCGGACGGGGGGAGCAGGGGGGGGAGGACGGGGGAGCAGGGGGGCTCCCGGAGAGGCGGAGCTTTAATCAGATTGTTGAGGGACTGCTGAGGATGGCAGGAAGCCTCTTCACTAAGAGAGAGAGAGATGGGGAGAGAGAGATGGGGAGAGAGATGGGGGAGAGAGATGAGGGGAGAGAGATGGGGAGAGAGATGGGGAGAGAGATAGAGATGGGGAGAGAGAGGGGGAGAGAGAGATGGGAGAGAGAGATGGGGAGAGAGAGATGGGGGAGAGATGAGAGATGGGGAGGAGAGAGATGGGGAGAGAGAGATGATATAGGGGAGGGGAGAGAGGGAGGTGGAGGGAGATGATAGTCTCATCTGCACTTGATGAGTGCACGGACCGAGGTCGTCAAGCTGAGTATTGACCGGGAGTGAGGAAGGAAGAGACCAGGGGAGAGAGTCTGGGAGGCGGAGGAGAGTGAGAGAGAGAGAGGCGGGAGGAGAGATAGAGAGACAGAGAGAGAGACTGGCTGACCTTCACGGGTCTTTTCACTTGTCTGCTTTCAATCTATTTTTTGGTTTCTGTCTTTTTTCTTTCTCTCACTCTCTCCCTCTACCCCATCTGTAATAATGAACAACCATCTGCTATGCCTGTGTGTATGTGTGGGTGTGTGTATGTGTGATGTGTGTATGTGTGTGTGTTTGGGCAGACTGTACCCTTGTCTGCTTTGCTAAAACAAAGCCTGGGTGGCTCTTTAACAAGCAGAGGGATTCAGTGAAGTCATTTTCTGGGTTTCTGCTAAGGCAGACTAAACAGAGGGTGCAGGATCCAGCAACTCTGTGTCACGGTTTATTGTTCTGGATGGCGCTGGCAGCTGACGTAGTGGAGCTACTGTCACCCTTGACCCCAGACTGTCACGCGCCTCATAATTGGGACACAAATGTCTGCCCCAGAAGAATAACAAGTCTTCTATTTCTTTTCTTCTCTCTTCTCTTCTTCTTTCTTCTCCAGTCAAACATAATAGTCACTGCCACCCCCCTCACCCCCCCCACACCAAATGGCAATATTGTGAAACGGCGTTGTAGTCTAAACCCTACTGGTCTCTTGTCAGCCTATCCTGCTGCTCTCTCACTTCTCCTCTTTCTCAGACCTCAGTTTCCCTCACCCTGCACATTATCGATCATCCTTCTGTGGCCAGAAAATGCACGTCGACCTCCGCAGTGGAGGGGGAGGGAGGTATTCCATCGGCCCTGATCACACAGCCTCATCAATATCATCCCCTCCCTCCCTACCACCCCTCACTCAGGTTTAGGCTGGAGCTAGCGACATGTCACTCGCGTACTTTATCTAATGACCTGTGAATCCAATTAGCGGTGTGTAAGAAATCTGAATGCAGCTATCAATCTATACAACAGAGGGATGAACTGGGATGGTTGAAGCCTGCTGCCGTCTCTCTGTCTATCTCTCGGGTCTCTCTATATCTCATACTGTATCAGTCTCTACCTCTCTTGTCTCTACTGCTCTCTCTCTATCTCTATGTTCTCTCTCTCTCTCTACTCCTCGTCTGTCATCTCTATACTCTCTCTCGTCTATATCTCACTTACATGTTTACAGCAGTCTCTCTCAGCCCACATCCCCTCTCCACGTCCCTGGCTGCCCTTGCCGGCTCCGTGTGAACCCCTCCTGGAGTCCCTGAGCCTCCATCTAGGCTGTCCGTGCTGGTCGTCAGAGGGCCTGTGTTGTCACCTCACAGCCCCCGGTCGTGAAGCGGCCTCCCTGAGGTGGATCCTTTTCTGTCAGCAGCTGCTGAATGGCCTCCAGTGCCATACGTTGGTCCCTCGTACACGGTTAGCAAAATGCTGCCTGTGGGTACAGATAGAGGTGGGGTAGTGGGGGAACGCGAGCGCTAGAGACCTGAGAGCCCTATAGCGAGCTCAGGCTAACGCTAAACTAAGCTGGAAAAGCATCAGACGCACTACATTAGCTTCAAAACTCCACATCCACATCAGTCAGCCAGAGCTGGACACACGCCGGCAAATCCCCTCCTGATATGAGTGAGTGATGCTGTACAATTAGTGCTGGTTTGCTGCGATATACATGGTCATTGTGTGTATCTTGAGAGCATACCATCGTCAGTCGTGTTTAGGTCTCATGGCAACACTAGGGCCCGCCCCTGCGTGCTGCTCACTCCCAGCACTATGCCTCCCAGCAGGCCTGCTCCGCGTGAGCGTCCTCGTCAGCTGTCCTCATGTTGTAGGTGTTACTGCGGAGCGGAGTGTACTGACTTCTGAGGCTGCGTCCAACCAGTGCGCAGCGACACTGTATTTGAGAGACGGCTCGTTTCACTTTATCATCTGTGACTGCCTGACCACCTTGGAATGTGTACATCTATATTTGCTGAGCGCTGATCGCAAACATCACTGAGCACCGCTGGCTGTGTGGTGTGGTGGTGGTGTGTGTGTGCGCGCGTCTGCTTCAACTATGTGAGCTGTGTGTGGTGCTGATGTGTTCTCTCCTGTGATCATA